>JAWWEM010050593.1:0-11125 GCA_035582935.1 Ormyrus thymus
TTATAGTATCCGGAAAATTGATGCATAAGATATTATTTGATTAAAAATGATAAATTAAAGATATTTTATTACAACTAGATATATTATTATAAATATATTTAAGCAAATAACATACTTCAATAAACTCCTTAATTTTTGTTACGAAGCTGCTTGAAAATAGATATTAATTTTTACTGTTTAACTATAAATAAAGAAGTTTCTAAAAATCTAATTTTAGATTAAATTGGGATAAATTTATCGTAATTTCAATTAAGAATGTATGATCTAATTTTAACATCGCAAAATGTTAATGAAAATGAGAGATCATTGACTTTTAATATGTAAAAATCAAAAAAGAATATGTAAGTAGTTTATAGTCCAAAATAATGTCGAAGATATTGTTAATGCTATTGAATTTCTTATACATGTTTTATATATTGTTTCATTATTAGTCTCATACCTATATATGACTTATTTACCTATATATGACTTTTAAATTTAAGAAGATACGTCATGAATTCGAAGAAGTATTAATTCGTCGCAAGCCATTTTCAGTTTTTCCCACGAATCTTTAATGTACACGTTTTTTTCGATTGAAATGAATGACGCACTTTTTACTAGTTCACTTGTCGACCTGTGATTGAATTGCATTATACTCTCGTGATTTTGTGGGAAAATTCTTAAACTTTCCTTACATTTATAATGAACTTGTTGTTCAAGGTGTTAACGATAAAAAATTAATTTATCGATTGAAATTATTTAATTGGTGTAATTATTTAATAATAATTATATGATGACCCTTTTAATTTTTTTTATTTTTGTATGATTTAAATAGATTATTAACTATAATTAAAGTATACTATATGTACGGAAGTTCTAAAATATTTTTAAATAAACTATTTACATTTCTTGATAGAATCTTAACTATTAAAAGCTTCTTAAGTATCCAAATGCTAAATTAACCGATATGGTCAGCGTAATTTGTAGGTAAAAACGATAGATTTTTAACAATAAACTACAATATTATTAATAACAAAATTGACATTCGGCAAACAAAATAATATTTGCTGTTATTTTAAATTAATATGTTGCTTAAATATATCATCTGATACATCTTTTATCCATTTGTTCTAATCAATTTTTTTTCTCTTAATTTTACGACGATAGTTTTTGCAATATCTTTTATTCTCAATTTTATCTGTGAACTCTTTAAAGTCTAAACACTTTCCTGGACTTGTCGTACATAATCTTAAAGTTTCAGCTGACTAATCAAACAGCTGAGCGCTGTCTTTTCTCTACTTTTTATCATTTAGAACTTAAATAAAAAGCTGTGGCTTCACGACAATACGTTTGCCTTGATAAATATCATTTTGTACTTTGATTATTATTAACAATAATTTTAACAATAAAGCTTTTCTTCTTATGTTAAGTGTCAAAGTAGTATAGAAACGTAACATAATTCAATGAAATATGAGACAAAAGTAAATAAAAATCTAAAGGAAAATAATACCATCATCCAAAACGTATTAATTAAATTGTTTTTTTTTTATTCAAAAATAATATAAGCATTCGTATATATTAATTTGTTTCTCAAACTAAATTATTGAATGAACAAATTACTGAATTCTTGAAGACTGTGAGATTATCAAACAAACTTTTTTAATGCATTTTTATTTTTTATTTATACATCTTTACATTGAATTTAGAAATTTTAACATCAGATTTGCAGGCGATAACTTTAAACATTTCTAAATTTTACCGATTACTAAGAATATATATGTCAGATAGTTCAATATTTCATGGTAGCAGAAAAAAAAATTACAATCTAAACTATAATAGTTCCAACACATTGAGTAAATCGTGAGGGAATATTTAAATATCCTTATAAAATTTCGTGATAAAATATCATTCATTGAATTTAAGACTATACTCTTGCAGATGCAGCTATGGACTTTCAATTTAGCGAAGGTCGGGAATGCGTAAATTGTGGAGCCATATCTACCCCATTATGGCGACGCGATGGTACTGGTCACTACCTCTGTAACGCCTGCGGCCTTTATCACAAAATAAATGGCATGAACCGTCCTCTCATTAAACCCACGAAACGCCTCGTAAGTTCATCAAAGTTAATTCATTTTTTAAAATATAATAATATTATTATAACGTTGGCAATAATATTGGATGATTTATAGTTTATAAATCTTTACAATTTGACTTGTGAAACTAATAAATATAACAATTACTTTTCTTTAACTAGTAAAGAATTTCTTTTTAATACTTATTGTTAGTAGTTTTTATTCAAAATGCTTATAACTAACTTTTTCTTATCCTGCGCAATTTGACGAGCTAGCTTAAAAAACTGAAAAAAACCCGTAAAAATGTCTATTTCTTAAGTGTAATAAATGTCGATATGCGTAAGCAAATGGAACAGATTTCCGAATTCCAGACGGCGGCGAGGCGACTTGGACACTGCTGCTCTAACTGCGGGACTCGCACAACGACCCTCTGGAGGCGCAACAACGACGGTGAAACCGTTTGCAACGCCTGCGGCCTCTATTACAAATTGCACGGAGTAAATCGACCTCTGGCCATGAGAAAAGATGGTATTCAGACGCGCAAACGGAAACCCAAGAAAACGCCAGAACCGAATGCGCGACAACCTTCCACCGATAACGACAACAATACCTCTACTGCCTCCTCGCCTTCGAACGGTACATAAACGAAATTTTTCATTTAGATGAACTATCTTCGATGTCTAAAATAATGCCGGAAAATCGAAGTTTCATTTCATCATTACAGTTAAGATTTGAAATAACTTTTCCAATTCTAGAAATGAAGAATAGCCACCACCAACCACATCAGCAGCCGCATCAAACTCAACAGCCGCATCAGCTTGACGTTAAATCATCTTCCGTAAACAATTCATCATCTTCCTCAGACCGACCGGTTTATCTCGGACACACGTCCCTCTTGTCGCCGAGCAGCGCCACCGCAATGCCCACAGTAAAAACGGAACCGCGCACTTGCGAGGGAGGTGTCATCAGCAGCCAGTCTTACTCGACGTATTATCAGCACCCACACCAGGTTAGCGCGCCGACAAGCGAGCACCAGCAAGCCAATTACTATGCTACCCAAGAGGCGCCCTATCATCATCAGCATCACGTAACTGCGGCTGCTAAGCTTCTGGCCTCTTCTTAAATCAAATTTCTCTGAAATTCATCTCTCTTATATTGAATTGTGAGTTTTAGTAATGCGAAAATTGTCAGTCGACAATAAGTGAGATTTAAACGCATAAAACACTTAAAAGTAATCGAAATTTTATCACTGAAAGATCTGAACTTAATGTGTAAAATATTTACGTCATTTAGAACATTTATTATTAATATTTAAATAATATTAATCTAAGTTACGAGATCTTGCAAATGACATTTTTATTTTTTCCATTCAAAGTCCTTAAATTCAGATTTAGAATATGAAGCCTCATATAAACCATCGTTGTGCCAGAAATTCCTTTGCGTTCAAATCTGATGTAAATTAAAAAACTTTATTTCTATTATAATATATAGAAACATTGTAAAATTTATTTATAAACTTTGTATCGTAAATATTTTCATTCGTTAAACAACGCAAACAAAGTAATTGTTTTTTTTAAGTTTTGAAATTGACTTACACGAATTTCAGTAACAATTTTCAATAATATCGTTTCACTTATTCATTAAGTTATGCAGAATATAATTGAAGAAATCCATATTCATTTCATATCTATTTCTATGAAAAACAATATTACCTTTAGCTTTTACGCAGTAAACTTTCGTTTTTTTATACAAGTTCCATTTCATTTATTTCCACAAGTGAATGTATTATTAATAAGTATGTCAAAAGTTGTAGCAAAATATATTAATTATTACTATATAAAGTTAATTAGACTGAATTGAAGCTTGAATAGTACTTGTTTATAGTTACTTTTGTATCCTTTAATTTTTTTCCAAAAAGGACCTATTGTATATTAGTTAATTCAAGCTTAAGCACAAGTCGCGTCTGAATAAGTAGCACTAAAAACTCTTAGCGCTTGCAACAATAAAAGAAGTTGTTTAAAACTAGGATTTTCCTAATAACTACTATTTGCACTGATGTGGTGAAATACAGTACTGTGTAAATTGTGCAAAAATATTTAGCACCGATCGTAACGTGTTTTATGTTTTTTACGTACGCTAAATTAGCCACACTTCTTGCTTAAATTTGTGCTGTAGAAATAAGATTTTACTCATGTAATGTTCATATTGTCAACGAATTCAGCTATTATACTGTAACTGCACCTTCATGTTTCTACGTATGATATAGAAGAGCTCTCTTTTATCTACTGCAATATTGAACCGTTATGTGCGTAGAATCGATACAGTAAAATTCTTCTAGAATCTAATAGATTTACTAATAATATTATGTATTCTTTAAATATTTATAAATTGATTATTATTGTATGATAATAATAGTTTATTCTATAATTTTTCAAACTACCTATGTCAATTAGGAATAAATGCTTAGAATACAAATAAAAGTTTTTGAAACAGTTTTCGTGATGTGATATCGAAATCAATTGTAAAGAAAAATAATACCATAATAATTAATATAACTATAAATTTATATTAATTATGATTAATTCTTTCAATCAATTCACTAAATAGCAATATTTCTAGTATTGACGGTATCATATTTACTATAATAAAGTATTTATTCTATATGTTAATATTAATTTTTTGTACATTTATAAATTTAATTAATCCTTACTTACCATTATAAAATTTTCAGCAATGTTTATAATGCAATTTTATTTTGTTGCATTATAACTAGAACATTGATATTAGTATATATTTAGTTTATAAATCTAGAAACACTTGATGGGCTATACAATTGCTCCAAAAAGTATCAACCAATTGAAGTTTCCTTTTAACATATTTTCAATGTTTGGCTAGGTAAATGAGAAACAACATTTTTCGACTTATGCGCGCTTTTTGCTTCTTTTTATCCCAATGTGCATCGTTCAAAAGTAGTTAAGGAGGAAGTACGTACATACATACATCGAGACATTTTTTAAAAACTACTTTTTTGGACTCTAAACCTAAATATGTGCTTCCACATCAAAATATAAGAATCGAAAAATGTTGCCGTACCGAAGCTTTCTCTATGAGAAAGCAATAATGAAATCAAAGTAAAACAGTCAAGTTTTCCATCCATAAATATTTTAATAACCAAAATTACAACCTATATCCAAAATGACCTATTCCAAACTGTCAGGCATGTCAATCACATACTTTTCATAACTATTTTACATTACATTTACAATGATTTGTTATATTCCTAACAATCTAATTTTTACGAAAGACAATATGTAGACTTAAATAATATATTGATCAATTACAAATAAGTTTCATGATACTTACTACGTAAATGGTCAGGCTCGTTTCAATTTGTTCATGGTGTTACTTAACTTCATTGGAGAAAAATGTGTCAACGATCCACCGTTATTATTCGCTAAATTCCAAAGTCGCTGTAATTCATCTCGACGCGTAATCACAGCAGGACTATTATTAATTTTCATCAAGCGATCGAAACTGAATGCTGGTTTCAATAATAATCTACATAAAGTTTTGACATGGGACAATGCGGCATATGTGAGACCAACTTGGAATTCATAAAGCGAATTTCGTTAACAATAAAATGTCAGCATATGCAGATAAACTATGAAGGCCTCGAAATTAAATTCGAGACCAAAGTGAAAAATTGTTTATATGCTGAGGTATATATCACCTAAGTACTCTTATTTCTCTTACGGGAGCGCCTCGTAGTGGTGAACCAGTGAATTGCTTGGCTTGCTGCGTATGCAGAGATAGCATTATTCATGTTTATAACTTTTCTTTTCTATTAACCGATCACTTTGAAATTGAATCTATGCACCTTTGAGACTGAAAAGAAGGTGTGCAATATCTGAGATCGATACGTTCATAAACTACAGAGGAGTATACAATAATTGAAACAGTTTGTTTGGGGGATAGAGGAGCTTCACCCCAATTATATTTGTATATAAACATCACATTTTTTCAAAAATTATATAATATAGATATATGGGACATTCTTTGTCAAACGGAACAAGGCTTCGCCCAAAATTTGTAATGATGGATTTTTATGATCTTTAGCTTAGAATGTTTGTTAATGAACACTCTTCATGGGCCCGCGTGGCTTTTTCAAAAAATTCAATATGGCGGCTGAAAATGGCGCCTGGAAATCAGAGAAAAATCGAGTGTTGAGTTCAAGAAGCTTGTAAAAAAATGGCTACCGATCCTATTAGTTTTTGGCTTAAATTATAATAAACGAGAGCGTAATTCGAAAATGCAAAATCAAATCACGTTATATTTTTCTTCTTCTCCAGCCCGATTAGGACCCTAAAGTTTGCCACACACAAGCTATATATATAGTAATATACAGTTGGGAATTGCTTTCCCACAGCTTTCTATGCTGCACACATCCCGTGAAGTTAGCTACACTTACTAATATTTATAGTATCGTACTTTGCTCGCGCCCGATTGAATCAAAGACACCGGTATTTAAATATTTATTTATTATAATATTGTGATTTATTAAAAATGAGTATTTCTTTGCAATTAATACGTGATCACTTTATTTAAAAGAATAATTTCGTTAAACATTGTAGTATTCCAAAATGAATTTTACCTCTTAAAGGGCATCGAATAATTCTTTTTTTTTCTATAAGACTATTTTATTGAATCACCTCGTAAACGATGTCTTGTCGTCCTGAAGGTGTTCCTGGACACCTAGACGTCACCCAAAAGAGCACCTTTCGATTTCTGGCGCATCGACGGTGCCCCAGATGGATCGCTTTGTAGACGATGTTTCGTCATCCTAAAGGTGTTCCTGGACATCTAGACGTCACCTACAGGAACATTTCCGATTTTTGGCGCATCGACCGTGTAATGCAAATTATTGCACCTGCTGAAATGTCTTTTTCTTAAAAAAAGTTTAGTATACCAAATTAAATTTGTAAAATTTTAATATTTCGATATGCTATTTCAGATTTCATTTAGTGGCTTATGTTTTTACATTTTTTATCTGTTGTTTATAATGTAGACACACAATGACTAATTTCTTTGCTTATGCCAATAAATGTACCTTTTTCTTGAGTGTTTCATTTTATTTAAAAAAATGTTTGGTTTTATCAAAGTGGAAAATTAGAATGAAAGCTAGTTTTAAAAACTTATGATTTATGAAATATCTGTAAATTTAAATGAAAAATTTTCTAAACAGAAAGGGATGCTCGGTAACAGATTCTATCAATATTTTCTAAAATTAGACTAGAATTTCTTAAAACTTTAAAAAAAATATTTTTCTAAAAAATCTCCGTAAAAAAGTTAACTTTTAACCAAAGCAACGGTTAGCCGAGTTTGATATATTGATGGAAATCATATAGTAAATATAGTTTAAATATATAAATATTTCAATAACAGCAAATAAATTTGTGCACAGTCCAGGCTCCATGCTTAATTAATGATAATTCGTATGCAAAATTGTTTTAGGCCCCCATTTAGCAACAAAATGCCGATATTTCCGAAAATCATCGGAAAAATGTTACATGAGCATGATTGTTTTTTAATTTGATTTTGTTAAAAAGTAGACAAATAAATTGTTTTTTTTTTTATATCTTAGTTAATATTTATTCATATTTTGTATTATTTATATAATGGCCTATGTTTGTTATGTTGATTTTTTTATATATTCAGTATTTCAGAATTTAAAAAAATCATATTAAACATTTTTTTAATGAACAACAATTTTTTTTAAACATGTCATTTGAATATCTATGTATATAATTTTATAAAAAATCTAATGTTTATATACACAAATAATTTACATATAAAATTACTCATAGACAACACCAGGAACAAAATGAAACGGGCCTGGCAAGTTACGTAGTAAGTATCATGAGACTTATTTGTAATTGATCAATATATTACTTAAAGTCTACATAATTTCTTTCAATTTCTTAAGAATATACCATTATTGTAAATGTAGTGTAAAATAGTTAAGTAAAGTATGTGATTGACATGTATGATAGTGGGGAATAGGTCATTTTTATATCGGTTGTAATTTTAATTATTAAAATATTTATGGATTGAAAGCTTGACTGATTTACATTGATTTCATCACTTTTTTAATCTGTGATTTCGTTGTAAGATTATTTGTTTAATAACATATTTTGAATATATTTTGTAGTAATAAAGTATTTATTCTATACGTTTATATTAATTTTTTGTACATTTATAAATTTAATTCATCCTTACTTACCATTATAAAATTTTCAGCAATGTTTATAATGCAATTTTATTTTGTTGCATTATAACTAGAACATTGATATTAGTATATATTTAGTTTGTAAATCTAGAAACAGTTGATGGGCTATACAATTGCTGCAAAACGTATTACCCAATTGAAGTTTCCTTTTAACACATTTTCAATGTTTAGGTAGATAAATGAGAAACAACCTTTTTCGACTTATGCGCTCTTTTTACTTCTTTTTATCCCAATGTGCATCGTTCAAAAATAGTTAAGGAGGAAGTACATACATATATACATCCAGACATGTTACGTAGTAAGTATCATGAGACTTATTTGTAATTGATCAATATATTACTTAAGACTGCATGATTTCTTTCATAAAAATTAGTTTACAAGGAATATAACAAATCATTGTAAATGTAGTATTAAATAGTTAAGTAAAATATATGATTGGCATGCATGATAGTGTGCAATAGGTCATTTTGGATGGGTTATAATTCTGGTTATTAAAATATTTCTGGATTGAAAACTTGACTGTTTTACATTGATTTCATTACTTTTTTAATCTGTGATTTCGTTGTAAGATCATTTATTTAATAAAATTGTTTAATAACATATTTTGAATATATTTTGCAGTTGCTGTTATTAAATATGTATATATTTAAACTATAGTTACTATGTGATTGCCACCAATGATAATGTGGCTAACCGTTTACTTTGGTTAAAAGTTAATTTTTTTATGATGATCTCTCTTAAAAAAATTATGGATGTTGTGAAGCCTTAAAAGACTGATTTTGATTGGTCGGTAAAAAGTTGGCGCTAGAATTTGCTATATCCGCTAGATTTAAACAAAGTCTGATAAATTTATCAGATGTAATTTCAGATATTGTTATGTTGGGTTCACGCTTTTCTTTTTACTCAAAAATTAAATATGTTTAGCATTGCTTAAAATTATAATTAATTTTCGTTTGTTTCCAAAGTAATTAACGTGTAAAAAAATATGGTACAATTTTTAAATTTTTCTTGTAAAAAAATAATTTTTACTTTGTAGTTCAATTTTTTGTACCATTTTTTAGAAAAGCATGTTTTTAAAAAAGTATTTTTTTTTTTATTAATTTTTTTTATTTTCTACTTTTAAGTTCAATTTTAAATTTTAAAGAAACAGAATTCTTAATGCCCAAGGAAATCCATTCTAATTCTTCGAAGATGACCCCCAAATATACCCTCTTGATCGGCAACCTGGATGTCCAGGTTTCAATATTATGACGAAACATCGCACTGTCATCTGAGTATCTGCCAATTTTCAGCCCTCTGCGACATGGAGAAGTGGATTATTTCCTTGTCCGCGATTTGAAAAAATGAGTTACAAACATACGTGTCAGAGAGTTTAAGAAAACTTCACCTCTGTCATTTTTTTAATGTTATTGCTGCGACGTCCTTTTGATTTGTAAAAATCAGTAATTTAGCCTAAAAAGATCAGAAATATCTTTTGACGAAACATTATTCAATTAATCAAGATTTTGTTATTTTTTTAATAGAAATGGTCTTCATTGTATATCTTTTTCCTAATTTATAATATCTATTAATAGTATTATATAAAAAAAGCTTAATTTATTTTTAATAAATTTTTGGTATTAATTTTATTTTAGTTAAATAACATTTCAATTCCAAATATAATTTACCAAATATTTTAATGGATTCACGAGCAAGTTTTTTGTTAGTAAACAAATATTATAGCTGCAACATTTACATCTAATAAAATGTTATTATCATTCTAAGATCTAAAGGGATTGATGCCTGAAAAGTGAGAACTGAAAAGTGAGAGAAAGCGTCATTACGGTACTTCTCAGGTATAAAAAGTAGTTAAGGTAATGTTTAGCTCCTACCTCTGTTCATCCCTCACCCTTGCCCTCACTACTAACCAATGACGCCTGAAGATTGCTCTGAGAAATTCAGACATTTTCTGTCAGTCTCTGAAAGAGATCGATTCAGTGAACAGTTCAACTCGTCAAATGAATTTCGAGAAAAGTTGCGAGACAAACATGGATGGTATTTTTAATGAAGAAGCAGCATCGCGCAGCATTGCTGATATTAAGTGTGAAGAAAGTCAACTTTTTGAAATATTTCGGCATCTATCGCGGTCTCTTATAACTTACGTTTACGAAACACTGTGCAATTATGATATTGAATATTCGGTGGACTATTTATGCAGTTTGCAAGAAGATAGTGCGACGTTAGAATTGATCAGAGAAAAACTTGTAAAGTGGAATAACGAAGAATTCGAGACTGACGAACTCTCCGCATTTGGACAAGGTAATTTTGCATTATATGTATGTATAATTAAGGGTATAGAATAAGAATTATGTTTTCAATAAAGAAAATAAATTTCACTACATACATTGCATAAATTTATCTTATTTCTTTAAATACAATAATGCAATAATAATTATTATATAATGCAATTATATTTATTGGATCTCAAAATTTTACTTACTTCACAAAGTTTTAGACACGCTATTTTTTTTTTTTTTTTATTATTATTATTTAACGTTGCGCTAATTATGCTCCGATATGGTGCTTATCCTTTAAAGGACCGAAAAGCCAATCGACAGTACATATAAGATCAACCTATAATATTATGAGATCTCATTTTTATGCATTTTCTTAGAGGAATCGCAAATCTCAAATTTCTGTACGGAGAGAAATACCTGATTAAAAATTAATATAGTCTTTCGTAATCGAAGGACAAACTCGCACTATCCTGAAAAATTACTATAATTTGCACCAAAATTTAATAGAA
>JAWWEM010050594.1:0-11125 GCA_035582935.1 Ormyrus thymus
CTCGACCCTACGTACAAGAGGTCGTGGACCGCATCGCCGAGCCATCAATCACGAGCCGCAAGAATCTTAGCCTCCGCACGGACCCTCGCAATAACTCGAGAGTCGCCCGACGCATGAAACGTTCGCGTAGTCGTTCCTGCCCGCGCAGTTTCATTAAAAACTGCAGCTATTTACGAGCGCGTCGCCGCGATCGCCGATCGCCGAGCGCGAAGAATGCGCGCCCGCGCGCGACGAGTTTCGCGCGTAACTGTACTCTCGTGCGACGCTCGCGCTCGGGAGGTGGGCGATTTCGTAATTTTGTGGAAAAACAGCTGGCTCGGACTTCCTCGGGACATCCTCGTCAATTCGAGCTTGAAGAGGACGACGAGGGGGACTTTTTGCCGGAGTTATGGAACAAGTGTATTTTGTCACGTTGCGTGGCGGGACAGATTTAAGGCCTGCTTAACTTTTCCGAGATTTTCTTCTCTTCTTTCGAATTTGTCTCGCGACGGTGTTGCTCTGCGTTGCGAGTACACAAAGAGACAGGGATATTACGCTAAAATTGCTTTGACAGGCCGCTTCGTTTAATTTTTCTCGGCTTTAGCGTATTGCGAGTAACGCCGGGACGTCCATTATTTTAGAGCTGAAATTACATTCCAAGAAAGTTTTAATAAAAAGCAAGCGCCATTCTTGGCGCGTATAATTTTTTTACTCACGCTATGCCTTTATGACATTCCTGCCACTTGCAGTTCACTTCAGAAATTATGCAATTTGTGTCATGAATTATTAACGCTAATTAATTTTGCCTTTAAGGTGTCTGTAACTTCACAATAACAGCTCGTTTCAGTTTACCATTGTAAAATCGCAAGCTGTTTTAAACAAAGATAAACTTTGAGCGCTCCAAGGTCGCTGTGGGCTTCAAGGAGGAGCTGATTCTGCACCATTGTGCTTTATACAGGGCTTTCTCTAATTACTACAACCCTCTAAACGGCGGTGTTGAATTCCACCACCTGTGTCATAATGGTAGAAGCAAGCGACGAAACAACGCATTGTCCTTTAATAGTACTTGAATATATATACTTCTTTATGATAAGAACTCGCAAGAAAATATCTTCAATAAACTACACGAACTCGATAAAAAAATTGATTGAGAAGCTGCTTCCGCACAAAAAGATCTTATCGCGAACAGACGTCTCCGCGCATCGCATCTCCTAATTGCTCGATTTCCACGCTGCACGCAAGCCGAGCTACAGTGGCGGTCGAAAGAAGCGTCGCAGCCTGCGCCTATCTTCCACACTGCGCCGAAAGGGACGGGGGCGTCGATAATCGTTGCCTTCCACTCGGTTTGTCTCCCAAGCTTAGCGAAGATCGAGGAAGAGTTCGAAAGAGAGAGAGAAGCCAAACGACGGCTAACTACCGCTGCTCGGGCCGGTTTATTTTTGGCGCGTCGCTCTCGGCTCGGCGTGGAAGCCATGCTTAATCAAGTGTCGTTCGGCTTGTCACAACAGGGACGTTTATAATATTTTCAATTTATGGCCCTCCCGATCAATGCACCCGGGAGAGCGTGATTTTTTTCCGAATTCACGCCGGGACTTTGGCGATTTTTCGGCGCTTCTTTTTCGGAGCGCTATAAAGAATCGGGGAGCTTTGATGAGCTGATATCGTCGTGGGAGACTGTCGTTTACGTTAATTTTTTGCGAGGTTAATGTGCACAGACTCTCGCACGGGAGACTTAAAGTTTAAAGTTGTCGTGTTATAAATTTATTAAGAAATTTATTTCAGGAATGCAAATGCAGCACGATAATATAACGAATTAAATTTTAGACGGTTGAAATAATAAAGAAGCTTAAATTCATTGATATTCACTCACTTCTTGGTAGCTTTTCATAATTCTAATTCAATTGAAGTTCCAATGCCTTTTATACATTTCCAAAGTCTGTTATTCCCAAACAATATCAATCCCTCTCGAAATGCACGCGAGCTCGCTGCTAAATTTGCGAGCGGTGCATTAAACATTGAAACAATAAACTTCCCGCGCCAGCTTAGTCGCCCCCGAGCGTAAATATCGAAGTAATTATTGCGCTCGCCTTATCAGAGAGTGTCTTTACGAGGTACGCAGGCAAAATGAGCGATAAAGCCGCGCCGCAGCTGAGCGCCGTGCGCCGGAATCGCACCGCCGAGGCTGAAAAGAAGCCTGGAATACCGCTCGAATTTTCCTTTGAGGTGCCTTCCGAGAAAAGTCGGGAGCTGGAAATTGTAAAGGCGATGTTGACATAACCTTGTAAACTTGAGCCACTGGTTAAAGTGCTTTGGTGAATTTCTGGTCGGATGTTAATGCGGTGTTTTAAGCATGTAAAATTTTAATTAAATTTAATCTGTATTGCAGGCTGTAATTTTTTGTAGACCGCTTGTAATACAGTAATACAAGTAATACAACATAAAATAGCGAATTCTAAGCTGTTTGATGGAAAAATATGAAATTACTCCTTTGTGAGGGCGACCCGCTTTACGTGCGTGCAAAGACGCAAGTATTTTATTGGTCCTCTTTCAAGCAAATTTCTGAATAATACTGTTAAGCAAAATCTTTTCATGAATAGAAAATTTTTATATTTCTTGTAAGTTTAGAAAAAAAAATAGCAGACAAGTTATATAAATATTTTATTTCTATTATAACTCATTATTTTAATCGAATTCCTTATTTTCTATATACTCATTTTTATGTATACGTATTTATTCAATATTTCAGTTTTCATTTATAAGAAAGAACAATATTTGAAGTTGCTGACAAATCAAATTAATTGCTCAAATATGAATAATCTTGCAATAAATCCATACGTAAATAAGAAATAAAACAGATACTGATAAGAAGGGTACGAACTATGGTCTATAAAAGAGAATCGAAGATAAAATAGATAATTTATGATGATTTATGATAATTAAGATTTCTAACAGTGAATTTGAGAAAAATTGTATTAAAATAAAATATTTTGTTAAGGTGTTATTTCAGGTTCAACATGTATTATAACAGTTAAATCAATTAAATAACAGTTTATTAATTTCTATTGCGTATTCTTTGATTGAATTCTTTCTAATATAAAAAAAATATCGATAGGCTAAAATCAATTATGGTATAAAAAAAGTTATCATGACGTTGGAGGTACGAAAATAAATTTCTCTATACTTTAATAGATTACTAAGCTTAAATATATTGTTAAAAAGCATGTATTGTTATATTGTTCAGGTTTATTTCAAAGTTTTCGTAAGAATAAAAATATAATTCCAATAGTTAACATAAGATTTTGAGGCACCACATAGGAGAAGTTTGAAATTTGATTCAAGAGATATTAAATCGAATCACAAAATTCCTACAACCCACGAGATCAAACAAGCAGCTCCGAAGAGGAAAATTATTGATACAAAAATAGGATTAAAAGAGTAGAAAAATAATTTACTTTATAAAATCAACCTTCCTATTTCAATCCGCACGCGAAACAAATCTAAAGAAAAATCCTGATACCAAGCTCAACTGCAACCGAACCACTCGATCCGTGAAAAAAACGGAACTAAAACTCGCCTCGATCCCAATCCCCAGAAAGAATCTGCAGCCAGCCTCGGTAACAATCTCTGGCCTCTCGAATTTGCGCGGGCCACCACCGCGGGGCGCATCTAATTCCCAACGACACGTGCGCAGCTCATCGAGGAAACGGATGCGGCGCCGGCTCGTGTACGGCGGTGGCGGCCGCTTTCGCACGCGGCGCGGGCACAACCGCCGGAGCTCCAGTGCACGTCGGCCCGCATTGAAGAGGCGCCACCAGAAGAAGACGCGGGAGTCGTTCGAGCGGAAGTAAGGTCTGTCCGCGTATGTCGACGGTGTCGATCGGCTGAGCTGGTTCGAAGACTGGAGAGGCTGTGAGGGCCAATGGGATTGTGCCGTTTGAAGGTTTAATCTTGTAATGGACGGTGCTGTTGTTGCGCGATTTGTTATGGACGCAGTGGTTTAAAGATTCCTGTTGAAAAGCGAATAAAAATGGATTTTTAAATGATTTTCGGCGATTCATTGAACGTTTATGAGAATGTCTTGTAGAATCTTTATATCACCGGAATAGTAGAGGTAAGCAGTCCAATAACCCAGCTCGGCATGATGGCCTCGAGTAATGTCGACTTTTAGGTGCATACGGCTGAAAGATTCGACTGAATTCGAATATCGCATTCTAGTGGGCAGAAACTGAAGGTTTATTAAAGAAATTTTATTGAATTGTGCAGATTCTAGAAGAGAAAGAGGATCGAGCTTCTTGTATTCGTCGAGTACAATACTGTAAAATTTTATTACATCGGGAATAAGTAATACGATGTTTTTTGTAGATACATTTAAAGTTGGATTGTTGCTTTGAAAATTGAAAAATAATATAATTTTAATTTACAATGCTTATTTCGTTACTGAATTATAATTAAAGACGCGAGTTGCCGCTTGACTTCCACGGAAATCGCCCGAATGCTATTTAATTCAGGTAGTAATGGCTGTTGATGAAGCTAAAACTCTGCCATCCTCATATAATTGTCAAACGAGAGGCCGCCTCCCGCCCTGCCGCGGCGAGCAATTTCCCAGCCAAAAATGCCTGAATAATCCCCTGATTGCCGGTGAATTTGGCTAATTGAATCCCCGTCGGCGGCGAGGATCGGCGGGCGTGCGCCCGAGGACCAGGTTCCCGGCCACTCGGTGGTGCGCGTGCTCGTGCTGCGCGCGCGCTCGCCCGCCGGCGGCTCACCTCGCCGGAAAAGACGCGCAACCAAGAGAAACGGCCAAGAGAGCCGGCCAGACTTCAGTCGCGTTTCGCGCGCCTCCCCGACAAGTGCAGCAGCCGCTCTCCGGCTCAGGAGGACGGACACGCGCGCGCGGACACCGCGTCGCTTCGGTTCTTCGTTCTCGGGACGATTCGCTGTGAGAGTGCGCGAGTGCGGGATTTTTCTCGTCTATTTTTTCGGCCTCTGGCTGCTCGGCCGATCGTTCCGGCGGAGGAGCGCCGCTTATCTGGCATGTGTCTGAGGAATTTTTGGAATCGTTGAGAGGCCGAGTTTATGGGCCGTCGATGAAACAGGGAAAATGCGCGGTAAGCATATTGCGCGCGGATGATGGTCTAATATAAAAGCTGTAAGCTATTCGGGGGATTGATCCGAGGGCTGGCCCCCTTTTTTTCGGCCGAGTATCGCTGCGGTAAACAGCTTTTTCGGCTCTGCCCGGGATGGAAACTTAATGAATTTTGGTTCGCGATGGTTGGCATTTGTAGGATACCAGGCTGCGGGTAGAAATTCGAATAAATTTTATTATTTGAAAGAGATTTATTAAATGGAAAAGCTATCTGTGTTGCTAGTAATTTATGAATTATTTTTCAATAATGCGTAACAATATTTTTTTTTTAAATTAATCAGGTTTAAAAAAGAACATTTAAATTATGAATAAACGTGGAAAATGCGTATAACAGGGTGACAAAAATAATGAGAGCAATTTAAAAGATACTTGCTGCATTTTACTACGTCATTATAATTTATGATTTCAACAGTTACTATCGCTTATTAAAAATATCTGATTTCGGAAAGACGAAATTCCTGCGAAGTCTCGCATGCAATGGTTATTTTAAGAAATTGATGTATGACTTTCTTTTATTTAACGTGACAAGTTAATTATGCGAAAAGGGTGATCATTTCATTCAAACTTTTTTCTGCGCCTCGTAGGTATGCGACTATAATGAGTTTTCGAAGTCAATTTCAGTTAAGGATATCAATTTGTTCTGCGTTTATGTAGAAAGTTCTTTTCATCGAAATTTAAGTTACCGAATCAGTTATTCATGGAAAATACTTATTCGCTGAGTTATTTCCTTGCGTCCTCAATTGGATATGTAAAAATTTATCTATACAATTATCTAACTATTTTTGACACATTTTTGACATCTTAAAAGAAAAGGTGGTTAGTTTAACGCAGCCTGGAATGAAACGGGCCGTAATAAATTACTTATCATTATTTTATTCTTGAAAATGAATTTTGTAAATTTCTAATATACTTGTTGCATTAAGGACTGCGTCAAGTCTTAGCTGTCAAAGACAATACACTTTCGCTTACCCTATAGCTACAGTAGAATCCATTAACAGGTTAAAATAATATAGCCAACAACAAAAGTAGTTTTTTAAATTAATTTTGAATGAAGCTTTTTAACTAAAATACGTAGATCTAATTTGATATTTTAAACTTAAAACGGAGTTTGATAAAGTTTACAGTTTACAATTTACCGAAAATAGTTAAATTTCAATTAATAGTGGATTGCAAACTAAAACTTGATCTTGTTATACAAATACGAAAATGCAAACCAGATTTAACAGCATCATTATAATTATAAGTTGGCTGCTTCTTGATGTAGGATCCAGATTATGATTTGATCTCAAAATAGATGCCATTAAAGCAGATGTTGCATCTGAGCCGGCCATTAAAAGCACATAATTAAACTCAATTATCGCTTTACGTTTACAAGTTGTCATATACCCACGTTGCGTCAACTCTGATTTCAAAAAAATTTTCAATCTATTGAAATAATAGAGATCGAATTTGAAAAATAAGGCAATTTTTTTTTT
The DNA here is from genome assembly GCA_035582935.1 of Ormyrus thymus. Classification (NCBI taxonomy): domain Eukaryota; kingdom Metazoa; phylum Arthropoda; class Insecta; order Hymenoptera; family Ormyridae; genus Ormyrus; species Ormyrus thymus. The sequence goes on from JAWWEM010050594.1 coordinate 6,601, forward strand.
CCTTGGGTATATCAACACTTAATATAAACTGTTGCCTTTCATTACGTCCCGTCATTGTTATAGATCTATATTAAAATAAATTGCTCTTTAAAATCTCGTAAAACTTTCAGTAGTCACTATTCAAAGCTTAATTGGTTAACTACAAATTGACAAAAGTTCTATAGCGAAACACATTGGATATTCTATTACTACGAAACTTAGCTAATAAAATAAAAATTACTCACAGCATATAAAAAAATTGTTAATATACTTTCTGAAATATGTAAAGCAAAATTATAATCATTACGATAAAAATAAAATAACTGACTTAAAAGCATTACAGTATTTAAAAATATTGAAATAATAAAGCTTCTTCAAACTATTGGACGATCAGATCTGAAATGTCAAAGTTATAGTTAACTTTTATTTGTTTATTTTGAAATATCGGTAACGCATCAAAAAGAACCAGGAAATGTTTTGAATTCCGGTTTAACCGCACCAATATCGTTTTCCATTTGGAAGGCATTCAAAAAGAAACACTGTGGTCGAAGGTTGCAATAAAGCATTTCCATCCCGCATAAAAAGTACGCTGCTCATCTTGCATTAGAATTCACAAAGCTTCGCAGCCCGGCCCGCTTATCCGAATTGCCGGGTGTAAAATTGCAGCCGGGCACTCCGGCTGGAAAGTAGCTTCCGATCCGGTAATCCTCGGCCAGGGCATCAATGCCACTCAGGAGTAATTGCCGAGCCGATCGATTGCTTAGCCACCCGCTTATCGAGAGGTTCTCTCGGTATAAGTGAGATCATTGAATTACTCGCGTTGCACAACGGCGCGCATTCGATAACTATTCCCGGCGATCTGCAGGTAATTTTCCGCGTCGTATCTCCGGCCCGTTATATGCCGCCGGTAGTACTCGGATCGCGCGTCGCGACCGGGATAGTAAGTCGGCGTCTTGCGGCGGCATTGGGAATTAAATTACGAACGATTAACTCTTTGACGGCGTCGAGTTCCCCCGCGCGTCCCCCCGCGAGTTACGACTTTGTCCGTAATCCTCCCCCCGCCGTGCGCTGCGCTTCACCTGTTGGGCGTTAAATGTCGTCTAATGGTCGGTAAAAAGGATAAGTAGTTGCGCTGCGTTATGTTGGATGTTGAGTACTTAGTCAACTAAGTGACAAGTACATTTTACTAAGAAGATTAGCCGCAAGAGGGACAAGAAATTGTGGGCAGGATTTTAGTGGAACAATCCCCGTTGAAGTGATAATTGGCGAATTTGAAGGCTTTCTAGTGAATGTTTCTTCTTTGATCTTTGTATTAGAATCTGCTATTTAAAACTATTGAAGCATATAAAGCAAAAAATTTCCAACGAGCAATAAAAAACTTAATATTCTTTTTCCAGCCATTTATAAAATTAAATAAATACCACATTCACCGCAAATCGAGGAGTATTTTTTAAATCGAGCGTCTTTCAGTTACACTTATCACGAACTCGAGCAACTGAAAACAATTGAAAATTACCGAAATAATGCATTACCCTGAAATTTCGCAAAGCGGCCCCTTCGCCCCGAAATAAATGAAAAACATAACGAGCCATTATCCATTTACCCGGACGCGGCTACATTTCCACGCTCGTTAGCGCCCCATCCACTCGATTCCTCGACAATCGCGCACATTAACATTCCACAAAAGAAGCTCCCCGCGCTCACCGCCGCGCTCCCAAAACTCTCCCGCAGCGTTCAGCGCCGACGAATAAATCCTCTCCGCGATCGTAAAGACACGCCGCGACTGCTCTCGCTCGCATACCTTCCGCAGCCGCGCGAGCAAGTCTCTTTCCTCGGCGCCTCTTTTCCTCGCGCGCGGAAAGGTGGAAGTGTGACAGGGAGCCGAGGATTAGAGGCGGCGAGAAACAAAGGAAAAGAAGCATCGAGCGCCACTCGCTCGGCTGTGAGGCTCGGAGACGAAACTCGCGGCGGCTCGAGTTTATTGACGCTTTATTTTCGTCGCCGCGGGCTTGTGTCCCTATTTTTTTCCGATCGCGCGGCTCCTCGTTCTCTCTCCTCCGCGGACTTCGTATTTTAAACGGCGAGTCCGCGCGGGCCGCCGCATTCGTTTTCTCTCGATATCTAGGAGAGGGACTCGAGATCGTTGGGAGAAAATGAGCTTGTACTGTTTGCGCGAGAAGTCGACGCGAATTTCGACGGAGCGCCGAGGACGCAACCCTCCGTTACGAGGCAGATTTAAATTTTTTCGCTCCGGCCATTGTTTCGAGCTTTTTTTGAAGAGCAGGGAAATTACTCGAGGACGCCGGTGCCGATCGCAATTTGCTCGGTCATTTGCGTTATTTACCATCGCAGTTTTTTTTTTGCTTGAGTTTTTTCTCTAAAAAGATACTAGATTAACGCGTTTCTTTCTCTTTTCCGCAGGTCTTATATTTTTTCTTTTTTTTTTTTTAAATATTATCTCAATTTTTAGAAAATTTATAATTTAAGAAACAGTTCTCTTGCTTTTTGGTTACTCATTCGAAAATATTTCGTTATTATACATCGTTATTAATATCTACCAGGTTCAGCTGAAAGAACTGATTAATAGTTTAAAGCAACGCAGGAGCCCTTTACGTTCAATAAATTTTTCTACGTCTGTGCACATATGCTCGAAGGGCAGTTGAGAGGTGCACGAGCACCTGCGTAAGCGTGTATTTTATAGCGGACATGTGATTTCTGATCTCGAGCGGAGTTCAATTTAGTTTTATTTTTCGTCAACGTTCAATTTCAATAGGAAAATATGACTTTGGATAAAAGCATTTTTTTTTTATGGAAGCGATTCAATCAATATTATTTTTATGCGATTCTCGTGTTCTTTCAATGCAAAAAGGTTATACTTTGCCCCGTCGATTTAAGATTTTATCGAGGACAGGCCGAACGAATTCTGTAAATGTTTTTGTTAACAAATGAGCAGTCGTATGCGGTTTTAAAAGTTTATTTCAAACAAGATAGAAAACAGTAATCGGATTGACATTTCGGTAAAGGCCAAGTTTTGCCAATTTGTTGGGCAAATTTTTAAAGCAGCTTATAAAGTACGTTAATGCCGAGTTGCTTTTACGAAAACTTTCCGGTCCTGTGAAATATCAAAAATTAAATTTGACGCGTAAAAACCTATCAAATATCAATGCATTTTATTAAATTTACTGATTAAAAGTATAGCAATTAAACGAACTCGTAAAATGCGCTGCATAAAAATATATTATATTGTATCAAAGTCATCGATTAAAGGGCTGGATGTCGAATAAAACGTTCGATTACAGCGATTGAATAAACCGCATGGATGTTTCCCTCATTCAAATAATGAAACTCTTATCAGGTCAATATTTAATTTCCGGTTCGGGGGGCAATCCGATCTTATCTTTCAAAATAACCTTTTAAATATCTTGCACTTCATTTTAAATACACCACCCCTTAAAAATGCAAGTTAATTATCGTTTTTTGTGAAGCTTCAAAAACCATTTCGTACGGTTATTTTTTTAAACCGCATAATTACAAAAACCTATTGTTTAACTGTTAATTTAATTAAAAAGCATAAGCTGTGGCCGAATTTTACATCGTCAGCTTTCTCATAAATGTGCACAGTCAAGAAGCCCTACAAAAACGTATATAGTTTCATTTTTCTCCATAATTAAGGAACAAGAGGTAGCGGTGTGAAAAGCTTAATTAAAAATCAACAAGGCAAGGAGCTCGTTCGGAAAAAGTATCATACAACAGGAGATAGCACTTCCCAGCACCTTTCACATTTTGTATTTACTTCCGCGGAGCAGAGTCGGAACGCAATTTGTAATTGGACTGTCTTTCATTTGCGTGATTCTCCCCCTAAAGATGCGTCCCGGAGTATTCGAGCGAGCGAAGCCGAAATATACGGGAATTATTACGCCGCAGCGCGGCTTTCCCCCCTCGAATTCCTTTTTTGGCCCACGAGCCGCGCTCGTAAAGCACACCGAAATGAAATCGGCCATTCCTTCTGTGCGCGCACTTAAGCGTAATTGAATGCAATGAAAGAAAAAGCGCGAGGCAGGAAGGGGAGCGGAGGAAAATATAGAGAGGTTTTATAATTCCCAGACACGCGAGAATGAAAAAAAGAAAAAAAAAAAAAACGAGACGAGGGAATAATCGAGAGCGACTCCGCTTTTGGCACTTTTTTACGAGGGATCTCGCGATTATCCCGGCGCGCATCGTGAATTGCCCGAGAAGAGACCCTCTGCTCTTTACTCGAGGCTTTGTTGATTGCGCCGCGAGCCCTCGAATTTCTTCAATTGCGCGTCAGCAATCGCAGCCGACTTGTACTTTAACAGCGGCTTCGCAGCTCGTGAGAAAAAGCCAAGTGCCAGTTCGAAGAATGTTAATTTCCAGCGAGCTGCGCGGGGAGAGAGATGAAACGGCGATGCGGCAGCTCTTTTAATTTTGCCTTTTACGTATTGATCGTTTCGCGTTTCTATAGGTATTCTTTGAGGAACGAGGCGAAAATATTGGGATTTTTAACGGAAAAGTAATTGCTTTATTA
>JAWWEM010050595.1:0-11124 GCA_035582935.1 Ormyrus thymus
TGCGGGCGGAGTTTCGTTATTGACGGCCTTTTGACCAAGTGGGCGAGATGATGTAATTCATAATAGTACTTTGTGGATTATACCGGTGTGTATAAACAATATATAGAAGAAGAAAGTGCAATTTTCTTGCAATATACAGTTGGGAGAAAGCACAAAAGCTCCCTATCAAGCTATACCTGCGTATGGATCAGAGGAAAGTGCACAACTGCATGCGGCAGGCCTACCAGCGCCATGGAGGGATGCTCGACGTTGACGAGGTGCCTGTAAATCGGCGACACGTAGTTGTCGTCGACGCCGATGCCGCTGCTGGCGTCCAGGAATGGGAAGTCGTAGTCGTAGCCTGTGCAGTAGACGAAAGCGTCGGCTTCGATCGTCAAATTATCCTTGAGGTTCAGGGTGCTGCCGTTTGCGGAAACTACTCCTGCGACTTGCTGTATGTTCTCGGGTAGTCCTTCGAGTCTAGATTTGGGACAGAAGGATCGGACGCATATCTTAATAATTTTCGCTTTTATTGAAGCTAAGCATAAGTTTGAGTATAAAGTGTAGTTAATACTGATTCATAAACTGTCCTCTAAATAATGAAGAGTATATTAATTTTCTTCTAAAACTCTTTTTTCGATGTAAATAAAATCTATTTAATAGAGCAGAACAAGACTAGGTACTTTTTTTTGTTGTGGCTCAAATAAACCTTCTTGGCCACCTGACTGATTTCCGAAGCGATATCACTGCCGGAAAAAGCAGCACCCAAAACGGCGACGGTCTTCCCGGCGAATCCATCGGGCCTTCTGTAATTGTGACTGGTGCTCACTTTGCCGGGGAAAGTCTCGATGCCTGGTATCTTTGGTATGTATTGTTTAAAGTAGTGACTAAAATCCATGCGAAAATGCGATTATTATTATAAGAAATACTTCAAAGCTAGAAATATATTCGTAGGTCTTTCTAGTTGATTGCACATTGATTGCAGCATTGCGATATAAAACAAGAGGACAATTACCCGTTGCACACCATGACGACATCGCAAGTTTCTGTGAAAGTTGTATTCGAATTTAAATTTCTGGCCGAAAGGAGCCATTTCGTACTTATCCAACCGGCGTTTCCAACTACAGGGACGACTTTCTCAATGACCGTATCGAACTGAAAAAGAAAACACAAAATTGTATTGACTAAGCATAATGGAATGTATTTTTTATTTATTAAGCATGCGCATACCTGAAATAATTGACGCAAGTTAATTTAAGTATACCTGAATATATTGGCGCAAGTTAAAATAATCGGTAAAGTTTTTCAAATATTCCTCGACAGTCTCGTGGGACGGAAAGCTTCGATCGCCACTAAAGTTTTGGTAATCTGGGAATACCATAACGTCTTTGGGAAAGTTGACCCTAAGAATCATATGGTATTAATAAGTTTTATAATAAATAAATTGCAGTGGAAACGAAAACGCAGCTAAAAATCTTCGTGAATATTATATCAAAAGAATACTGTCGACCGTTCGAATAATAAAACAGACATACGAAAATAAAGTCTTTTAATCGATTAAACTTTTGTATCCTTGTCTATTTTGATCTGCTACGCGAATATGTTCTTAGTTATGGTCATTCGCATCAAGTTTTTGAAATATCTTGATCTTCAAGAATTTTAAGATGTTTAATTTGAATGTGAAATTTAAAAAACACTCTTTAGTGATTTTGAAAGAAAACCAAAACTAACGTCATATTCGTGCATTACAGGTCAAAGTATACAGTAGTTTAGTCTATGAATCAGACCGCCGTTGATATTCGTGCGTCTATATAATCAAAACGAGCTCACCTGAGGCTTTTGTACAGACTGCTGTGAACCGGCAGCTTGTGCTCGTCCAGATCCGTGCGGTCGGTGTACCTCCAGAGTCCGCCTACGTCCGAGTTCTTCTCGAAGACGACGGGCTGGAACTCCCCCGGCAGCTCGGCAAGCTGCTTCGCGGAGCTCAGACCTGCAGCTCCGGCACCGATCACGCAGACCTTCTTCTTTTCGGCCATCGACGCGCTGATTGCGCAGCATAATAGCAGGAGCTGCTTCCACCTATTCACGGGTGGTTGTTGAGTTTGGTTTTGCTTTGGCTTTAGTTTAAGTGACAAGATAATTTTGGAAGTGAGTTGAAAAAGAGTGTATTTTTATAATGGGAAACCAAAATATATCAGGATTCTTTAGTAAAAATGTAGTGTGTATTTTATACAGAAGTTAGATCTCCGTAAATTGTGTTCTTATCGAACTAAAATTCCTCCACATGCTATACGGACACTCTTGAAAACACACATTGAGAGTTCTCAGTGTTTAAACCTGACTTTATTAGACCTTAGGTAAAGTAAACTAAAAGTGCAAACCTGTTAAAAATTTGATAAATTAAAAAGAAACTTACATTTTGCTGATTACGTAATTTTGACTAAGGTTTGAATTCAATTTTGCAAATAAAAAACGTTAATTCTATTATGTATAAATTAGTTTATTTGTTAGCTAAACACCGTCAATTTAGTGTTATTTATTCCTCGATCATTAACCGCAGTTTAAAGCTTTTTCTCATCACTGTCGTAAGTTCTGACTAAACTGAGTGCGGTCAAGCAAAGTGATACAGAGATGAGTCCGTCCGATGATAATTATTAACGAAAGATTATTCGAGAGTGATACAAGAGGGGAAGTACGTTGAAGAAGTAGTTTTCAATCTCGTTTGATAAATTTGAACTTTAAGTAAGTGTCATTAGTTTTAATGTTAGTTTTTATAAGTTTCACTTGCGATTTTAATTTACTTTTCAAAATCAATGAAGGTTTGATAGTGATGTTATATTAAATTAATTCAAATATGTATTGATTGATAAACTATACTAATAGTTTCTGCGCATAATTTAATAACTAATAATACTAAAGTAAAGCTCTACATTTTTGGATTACAAACGTTAATCAGATAAGGTTTTTAAATTCATAATATTATCGATTAAAGAGAGATGTGAGACAGTCACGATTATTAACAAAAACAAGAACTTCTGTCACGAAAAATCCAGCCAACTACCTTCTCAATAAGCAGCTACGCAACATTTTTCTCACAACACATAATATATTTCAGATCGTCATACTTAAAATATAATACAACAGGTACATTATTATACAATCACAAGCGGCACCCTGCTACGTTTCCGCCCTCCTCACCCTGTTGTCCGCGTACTCAAGCTCGACCGTGCCGTCCTCGCAGGTCTTGATGTTAATATCCCTGAAAGCGATAGGGTTGGCGGCGAGGCACTCTAACCAAAGGTCGTAGCCGCGCTCGTAGAACGCCGGCAGAGGCTTGAAACCGCCGGCTTCAGCCAGGGCGTCGTTGTAGAGTCACTGCGTCGCCCGTATGTCGCGCGCGTCCCTCTTCCGCTGCCGGGGGGGCAGCTCGCTGTCCTTCAGCATGTCCGCCTTGAGGGGCAGGTGAGTCTTGCCGCGGAGCAGGGCGATGTAGTACTTTACCTGGTGGTGTGGTCTGTTATCAATAACGGCTTTTTGATGAAGCAGGTGAAATGAATTTAAGAGCAAGTCTGTATCTATGAGCCTTACGTTAATTTTAAAAAAAGTGCGGGGAAAAATTTAATAGTACTTTATAAATTATATTATAGTATGTACAAACGATATATAAGATAGAAGACATCAGTGCAACGTCTCTCAATGTAACATACCTGCATATACATCATAGGAAAGTACACAATTCTATTCGGCAGGCCTATCAGTGCCATGGAGGGATGCTCGACGTTGACGAGGTGCCTGTAAGTTGGCGAGACGTAGTTGTCGTCGACGCCGATGCCGCTGCTACGTCCGAATTTTTCTCGAAGACGACGGGCTGGAACTCCTCCGGCAGCTCGGCAAGCTGCTTCGCGGATGTCAGACCTGCAGGTCCAGCGCCGATCACGCAGACCTTCTTCTTGGCCATCGACGCGGTCACTGCACAGCATAGAAGTAGGACCTTTTTCCACCTGTTTTCGGGTATTGAGTTTGCTTTTGATTAAGCGTGGGTGGAGTAACATAAATGTGTTTAAAATTTTGGAAGGTAAGCACGAAAGTAGGTAGGATAAGATATTGGAATTGTTTAGTAAAAATATATTACTTATGTTATATAAATGTTGGTTTCTCTTCATATCGTGTTCTTATCAATTTAAAATTTCATCTCGTGCTTATATTATATTATTATATGTACACTCTCGAAAAGAACACTTTGAAAGTTTTCACGATTTAAACCTGCCTTTATCAGACGATAGGTAAAGCAAATTAAAAGTGCACACCTGTTAAAAATTTGATAAATTAAATAGAACTTACATTTTGCTGATTACGTAAATTTGTCTAAGTTTTGAGTTCAATTCTGTAAATTAAAAACATTTACTTCTATTATGTATAAATTAAATTATTCGTTCAAAATACAGATTTAATTTAATATATCAATTCCTCAATTAACCTCAGTTCAAAATCTTTTTACAGCACAGTCGGAAGTTTTGACTAAACTGAGCGGGCTAGTAGATTGATACAGAGATGAGTCCGTTCGATGATAATTATTAACGAGAGATTATTCGAGAGCTACAAGAAGATAAGTTTTTAATCGGTTTGAGAATTTTGAACTATGGGTAAAAAAATTAGTTTTAATGTTAGTTTTTAGACTTTCAATTGCGATTTTAATTCAATTTTCTAAAGTTAATATTTGTCAAACACTCTTATTTATTCTCTTAGAAAGCGCCAGAATGAATGTTTAATAGTCATATTATATTAAATTAATTAAAATATATTCATAAACTATATAATAATAATTGATGTACTAAATTTAAAAGTCTAGAAAAGTATTGTTAATTATTCATTACTATACTGTAGGGGACACTCGAATTTCAGATTCCCGTTGTATTTTTAATCCAGCTGCGGAACTGAGCGACGTCGGTGTAAACCCCCGGTAAAAAGCTGAAGCCACAATCGTCTCCGAACGACACGATTCCGATTAAAGTGAAATCGTCATTAACCAAGGGACCGCCCGAGTCGCCCTAGCAAAAGAGCAGCGGTCGTCAATATTAATCGAGTCGTAAACCACAATTTTTTCAATTATCCGACCAAAGCACACTTACTTGACATGCGTCCCTCGATTTAGTGCCGGATCCGTAGCAAACGTCGCGATCGTGGATCGTGTACAGATTCCTGTACGCGTACTTGCAGTCCCCTAAATCTACCCTCATGACGTTGATTGACTGCAGGGTCAACGAAAGCGTTCTTCCGTCTGGCTAATAAGAAATCGTATCAACCTCGTTTCAAGTCTGCCTCTGAACCCAATAATATTTCAGAAACAGTTATCCTATTCACAATCACCTCCGTGTACCCCCAACCACTGACGACTCCTCGATTCAGGTCGCTCGGAGTTTCGGGATCGGGTAGTTTCGTGGGCCTTGAAGGGGCCCCGAAGGCAGGCTCCACGCGGACGGCGCAGATGTCGAAGTCGTCGTCGTCGTTTTGGTACGCATAGTAGCGGACCGTTTGAATTACTCGATGGATCCGACCGCCGCTGTTCAGTTTCGCGGTGCCGCTTCGCATGGTGAAATTGCCTTTGTCGCTGCTGAATCGAAAGGGGAAGTTATGGAATGAGAGTACTAAAATTATTAAGCAGTAATTTACTGTTTAATAATTGAGAAAGCTCTTGTTGTTAAACATTTTTTTTTTGTAATTTCAAGTTTATTGAAGTGTTCAAAGTTAATGAAAGAAACGTCAGACGTGTTTAACTCTTACTCGATGCAACAATGTGCTGCTGTCAAGCTCCATTCTTTTCCGATTATTACAGCTCCGCAAATGTGTTTGCCATCTAATCTCATCGATAACTAAAAAACGTTCATGTTTTTAAGAAATGTTATTGAATTTAATTTTAATAGTCTTCTATACAGAATAAAATTCACCATATAAGGAGCCTTTTGAATCTCTGTAGCGTCTCCTCCTATTATGCGTTTTACACGGATGCAATGAACTCCATCTGCGATAATAACGTTTAATCAATGAAATTCTTATTTCACGATAAAGACATGTACTAAGAAAATACGCTCGTGCCAATCGTAATACTGTGATCGCGAAGATAAAATGTGAAATGAACAATATAAACATATATTTATTAACAATAGTCAATCATACATTACTTATAATTAAATATAGAAACTTAGTTTCGTACATGATTTAAAGTTACAAATATTAATTCAGAAATACCACTTATATATCTTATCTCTACTTCATCTCATTATTTTCAATCTCTTTGATCTTCCCAAGCAACTCCTCTTCAGCCTGTCCCATAATTTCACCGCAAACATCAGACTTAACTTCCACCGAATCCGAAACGAGCTCCTTGAACATCTTCTTCAGATCTCTCTCGACGCGTTTCGGGAATCTGAACGTACCAAAATCCTTGTTCATCAACCTCAGCATGGACCTCACGAACAGCACGTTGTCCAGAGTCTTCAGTTTCTTCTCATCCTTCAGCTCGGTCTCCACAACCTTCATCTGCTCGAAGAGGCATCGGAGCCTGGCGTCCGAGACAGGCAGGCAGAGGTGCTTCATGGCGAAGAGGCAAAGGTCCGGGACTACGTTCAGACCGTCGCTGTTGGTCATCTCGAAAATCTCCAGCCACGACTCCTCCACTCGGCGGCGGCGCGTCCCTATTTTGCTCCTCAAGCTCAGCCACTGCTCTTTGATGCTCTGGATCAGGCCTGGATCCGTTTCCGACCGCGCGGCGAAGCAGACGATGTGCAGAGCTGCGTATTTTTCGAAGCACAAAGTCGGCTGCAAGCACTTGAAGTTGAGCAGGATCGGGGTCAGTCCGTAGGGTCCGTAGCAGCGGAGGATCCCGTGATTCAGGCGGAGAACGAAGCTTTGACAGGTCGTCAGTAGCTTGTCTCGATCGTCGGGGGAGCATCGTTTTAGGGCCTTTTCGCAGGAAGAATTGAGCTCGATGCACGGGTAGCTCTTCAAGTCTCCACTTACGCACTGCTTCAGCTTCTCCAAGCGTTTCAGAACAATTTTCGAATCTGCCGATGGTCTTTGAAGTTTGTCGTTCATTTTGATAATCTTCTGAATTGTGCTCTTGATGAATTTTAGGAAGAAATGGTGATTTTCGTTCTCGTAAAACTGGAGTAACTTATGAGCCTCGGCGCACTTCGTGACTTCAGTTATATTTTCGAAAAAGCTCTTCAGTAACTCCCAGTTTTTGCACACTTTCGCAACCGCCAATCTGTTCGACAGCCAGCAATACTGATTTTTACCCTTCAAAACGAGATCAACGCTCAAATTCGCGCACATTTCCGGGTACTTCATTCGTCTCTCCGGCACTTTAAACCACTCGAACGTTTCCTTGACCAGCAACTCCAGCTCGTGAGGTAATCTGTCGCAAGCTTGCGAGAGAACTTGGTGGAAGGAGCCACAGGTGCAGGTGATCTCGTAAAAGAAATTTATCTCGTATTTCTCTTTTAGGGTTTTTAAAACCGCGCTGTTTATGGCTTTCATGTCTGCTGAATTGTCGGTTGCAATGCCGACTAGATTGTCCCAGCGCAGATCGAAGTCCGTTATCGTGTTTTCTATTTCCATTATTATGCTTTCGACTGTTACGGAAGTCAGCGGTGTTGTTTTCAGATAAGTTATTGAAAATTTTTTGCTGTATTTACTGTAGTACCTGCCATAGTTAAAAAAATTAATTACACCTATTGGTCGAAGTTTAAAATAAGGATTCGTTTTGACCGAAGATTATAAAAATTAAACGAATAAAAAATGCTTGAAATGTATGTTTCAAGTTTTAAATAACCGAATAAAAAGATAATATTCACGTATGATATAAATAAAAATATGCTTGCCTAATGGCGATGCCCAGCTTCTTCGTCAAATTAGTCTTATTTATTTGATCCAAAAATAAGCTGTACGGCTTGCATCCCACATCGTCTCGCAGTGCCTCGTTGAAGTACGATTTGATGACCGAATTCAAGGCTTTCGTGCAAAAGTACTTGTGGTCCTGCGTCGATTCGCCGCCGTCGCCCGAATCCAGATAGTAAGAAAATGTACTGTCCGTGTCCTCGATTCTTGCTATATCGATCTTCATGAATTCCGGGAAGATCGTATTTTCCAGAATGACCTTCTGCACTTTTGAATGAGCTTTGCCCAGCTGCTCAAGATCGTCGGTCGGTTGTTCCGCTGCATTCTTTTGATGCCTGGTGGACTGCGCGTGCCTGACGAGGTACGCGACGTTCGATTTTTTTAGTCCGATTTTACACAGCTCGCACCGGCCGTATTTCAGCCAGCAGGGGAACCATCGCTTCACGTCTTGCTGCGAGTGGTCGACTAAAACACACCTTTTTAGGATTTATTAGAATGTAAATAATGTCGGCAGAGACTGTGAAAGATCAACGTTATTACATGCGCTGTGAAGGCAGCGTGTAATTTGCACTCAAAGTTTACTTACCTTTTCATTTTCTTCTGCGTTCGGTCTTTGAAAAACGTTGAATCAAGAACTTTTCAATGTACTATGATTCATCAACTAAATCGGTTTAATAGAAGAGCCGCCAAAGAGACTTCGTAGAATCAACTATCAACATTGACTAAAAGCCTTATTTCAAGCGTAAGAATAGTTTAACGTTCAAACATTTTCGACTACTTGATTTACAGTCGATTTAGTTAATGATTACTAATTATACTAAACACTTTTTGCATGCTAGGAAACTTCTATTTCTACAAATTTTTAGTTAATATATTTTTATAAATTTCATAAATTTTTTATTATTTTCAAACAATTAAAGTTAAATAACATTTCAGGTGAATCTACCTTATTTCAATAAAAATCTGCTTACTTCAAAACTCAAAAATTAAACAATCTATAAAGGATAAGGAGTCAAAAGCAGATGTTATTTCAGCAGAAAGGTCTCGCGCCACGTCGGCGTCTTGTTTACCTTTTAAAACTAAGCTGCACGAGGGCGCAGATTACCACTTCGAATACTTCAAAACAATTTGACCTAACTGTACCGCGAACGTTTTTGACTGTTTTTGCCGTTGGATATTGAACGCTAAAAGGGGGTGTTGTGCAATTTAGATTTAAGTAACTAAAAAAGAAATGATAAATTAGATAATCAGAGTTATTTATTTATATTGGAATAAGAATTAATAATGTGTTTGGTTATGAGTGAATTTCTTTTAATGACGAAAATACAAGTTTTTATCATAATAATAGGATTAATAGGTTAGATTGAATAGTAAAAATATTCTTCAAAATTGTCACCATAGTGTGTATAATGGAAAGGAATAAATTACCTGCAGCAACTTGCTACAAAACCAGGTGTAGTAAATTTTTCTTACATTTTATTTATTTTCATTTTAAAAAATAAAGGACATTTTTAAGAAACCAATATTTATCTAATAAAAAAATTGTAATATTCAATGAATATTCACATAAGCCAGAACGATATTAAAAGTTATTATATTTTTATCTTCGATATGTAATAAATAAAAATAATAAAAAAATATCTCGTGTAACATATTCTTCGCTATAGTCAGTAATTTACACCAAAAAAGAGTTAAAAAGATCCCCTTATACAAAAACAATCAAAATACGTATATAAAATCAAGTTCAAGCGTATAAACGACATCCATTAGTGAGTCTACTCTCGTCGGATAAGCGCGGCAATCGAGGCGGTGTCAGCAGTAGCAGTAGCACTCAGAAGTTGGCGTCACTGTTCGATGAATAAAAATGTCATCCTTTCGCGTATACGCCAGCGTCGCCAACAGACTACGCAATAGTCGCTCGTTGAATTTACTTGTTGGATTTCCTTGTGTTCTTTTTAATTCGGATTCTGTTGAAGTTGAAAAGTGTTGCAAATACAAGTTTGGCTGTTTCTTAAATATTTCTGAGGATCTTAGAATTTGCAGGAAAGGTAAGTTTATTGTAGTTTTTCTTTGTTCGGACTTTTATTTTTTTCTTTAGAAAAATAACTTTATTTGAGTAGGAAACGCAAAAGATGAGTAACATTTTAGACATGTTTTACCCGAAGCTTCAAAGAGGAAGTTGCACCTCGAATCAGTCTCAAAGGGTAAGCTAATTTTAGTTTAAAAAATAATTGCATTATTATAAACATTAAAAATTAATTTGAATTTTTATTAATAGCCAAGTCATAAACCAACGGTCTATAAACCTCAAGAAAAGGTAAATCTTATGATAAATTAGTTTTTAACAAATAAATTAATTTTCTCTTAAAATTTCAATTTTTCTTTATACACATAAAATTCAGAGAACCAATCATTTTTAAGTTTAATCTATTTTAATCTAGTTTTAACAACAAATCTTATCAATTTTGGTATCGACCAAAATTGATAAAACGGTAAATTATAATACACATGATAATGAAAGCTGTCAAAGTCGATGACGTTTCACAGATTTAAATCAGCCTTACTTTTTTAGACCCACCCGCAAACAGAGCAGAGACACTATCCAAAGGTTGCGGGCGTGACCCACAACAATGTACAGATCACCATAAATTCGGGTCGGCCCAGACCGACGACCAGTTACAAACCAAGCTCAAACCCGCCAAAGAGGGCGCAAGCTGCTGTAGAGAGTTACAATCGCCCGCACATCAAGGTGAATCAGCCGAAAAGTAACAACTGCGATATAATGCGAGGAACTCGAGCTCCGTGAACAAGTCTTGCATTATTCAGAAAAATATAATTGTAAATGAACCTTCCTTTTCCAGGCCGCGCAAACGCAGCAGAAACAAAACCCAAATGTTGCGGGCGTGACCCACAACAATGTACAGATCACCGTGAATCAGAATCGGCCCAGACCGACGACCAGCTATTACAAACCCAGTTCAGATCAGCCAAAGAGGAAACCGAACCCCGGAAACAAGACTATCATCATTCAGAAGAATATTACTGTCAATAAAATTGTAAAGAAGTGATATGGGAGATTTTTCTATTAGTTTTGTTTGGAGAGTTACTGAGAGTGGCGAAAAAATGTGGAAGGTATTTAAACTTTGATTAAGATGGTTCTATGGTTTTTCAACATATTCAAGAAATTATTAAGACTTTGCAAGCACGTAGTATAAAGTACGTAGCATACAAACATCTAAATTTTCAGAC
>JAWWEM010050596.1:0-11122 GCA_035582935.1 Ormyrus thymus
TGTCTAGATGTCGGACAACAAATTATTTTCGCAACGCTCAAGACACGAGACAGAGGCTTTATGTGGAAAGAGCGTTATGTACAATGGCCCTTACACACAATTTCGATAGCTTCTCAATTCTCATGAACGTACCTGCATTCCTACATACATACTATAGCAGAATCAGAATTTAAATATAATAACCTTTCAGCTATCTTGAGCCAAACTGTGAGTAGATCGTGATGTAAAAACTGATTTTCTGTTCTGAAATCGAAACTAAATTCGCAGTTTGACTCGACACAAAACGATCAAGATATCTGCGAGGTTATGTTATGACCGCTACTATAGTATGTACAAACTGTTGAAATGGCGCATAAAATTTCAACTTTGGCAGCATTGAATCGCCACAATCCTCACGCGAGCAAACGTATGCAAATGCGTTTATGTGACCATGGCCTAACAAAGTAACAAATTGTTACTGGCGCGCCGCCATACCATTTAGTAGTCGAATTATATATTAATTCTTATTAGATGTTAAGCAGTTAAGCATCTATTTTCATAAATATTTTTCAGCAACTAGCAAAATCTAAACGCGCGTACTATATATATTTTTTTAAGATTAATGAATGCACATTTTCTTTATAATAATTTAGTTTTAATTATTTTATTATTTTAAATGATAATATTATAGGATGAGTTTTTATAAAATAAAGAAATGAAATTTTTTAATTTTATTTTGACTTAATTATTTAGTTTTAAATACTTAAATATATATACAAATTTAAATGAAAATTCAAACTTAGCCTATGTAGTGGATCGTCGCACCCGATTCTTACAGACCAACGTTTAGGTTTTCTTTCGTTCCATGAACGTTCCTCGTTTACGATTCAACAGCCAATTATGTCAGTTTTTAGAGATTAGCTGCAGCACCACCATTAACCAATCACATTTTTTCGATTCATCAGAATCAGCTAATGCATTTTCGGCTTCAATATTTATCAGTCAGACAATCTGAAATTTTTCGATCTTGACATCTTGGGCCAATATAAATTTTAGTCTTAATAATTTATTATCCTCCAGATTTATGTATTTAATACAGTAAATTTATTTTTAAATTTTTGTTTTCTATAAGATAATTATATACTATTCTAATATTTTATTTGTGTAATTTAATTTTATTTATCATTATTATTATATGAGTTTAAACATTTTAACGATACAAATGTAACAAAAAATAATGAGGTAAAGCTCGTTTGTTTAGTTTAGTTAAAAAACAAGTAAATATTTAATTTAATTAAAAATTTAATCAAAATAAATAAAGAAGTAAAAAGAATAAAGGAAATGTAATAAGAAATAATTAAAATTTACTCAAAAATTTTATTTCTAATTCTTTATGCTAAACTAAGAAAAATTGATTGTTAAATAAGATTGCAAATGTAACTTAACTTTAGGAAATATAAGATATTGCCATTGTAGAATTCCGAAATTTGTAAACAAGTTTTAATTATTATTTCATAATAATTTTATTTAACAATGAATTATTATTGTATAATTTTTGTGAATTATCTTCTATTCCCTTTTTATATCTAGAAAACTACATATGCGTAAATCATATATATCCTAAAGCATTCTCTAAACAGATCTGCAATGTTTAAAAAGTTGCTTATGATTAAACAGATACGATTTACGTAATTTTTTTTTAACATACTTTCAATTTATAATTATATCAATACATCTTTCATTAGTTGCACTTTGATTATTATTAAAACAACATACATTTTTCAAATTCATTAGTTTTTTCAAAATTTTTAATTTTAAAAGCAAGATTGAAACTTAAATAATAAACCTGAAAAACTATATGCATCAAATTTACGCACTGGATGTTTCTCTAGTCAAACGTCACACCAAAATTTTTGAAAACAATTTGCACTTAATAATTAGTTCATATTTATTAATATAATTTTTTTCTGTGCTATTTTTAATTTAAACATTATAGTAAGGTTATATTAATATATAAGCACAAATATGTATATTATTTATATGATACTAAATCATGATCCGTATTTTGATCAAATAAAATCTTTCTTTTGGTCAAATAAAATCTGTAATTACATCAATGTCTACTTTTTAGGTCCGAAAAATTTATAAAGTTTATTGAAAGATTTTTTTCTTTGATCAAAATACGCGTGATGTACACTTCTTAGATCGATTTTATTTTGTCTTTTAAATGCATAATCGTAATCATTATGTTTTTCTGCAAGACGATTTTTTTTTTAAAGTAAGTAAAATTTTGAAATTAACAAATTTGTTTTGATAATTAAGATAAAATTTTTTTCTTTCAAAATTAAACGTTGTTAATAACGTTTTGATACTTCAAATTATAGTTTAAACTTAAATAAGACTTTTCTTCTTATTAATTGTAGATTGGTCTTTGTTAATTTCCACTTGTACACCCGTTTTTTAATCGCACTCGTGATAGGTCATTCTGCAAAAAATCAAATATAGAAATTAGAATTACTATTAAAGATGTAAAAATATTTATTATATGTTTATTGAAACGTTTATACGTTGCATGAAAACATTAATTAATGAATATGAAATATAAAAATAATGCTAATGATTAAGCGATAATCGTCTATAATAAAGAAATTATTGCATATTTTATCGTCGTTTTGTTAGACAACTATCCTTGTTTTCTACATTATGATATAATAATGTAAATTAATAAAATAAAAAATGGAATTCTAAATATTATGAATTCAAATATTTTTATTAAATTCTTTCGACATTTAACTAAATTTTTGAATCAACAAGTAAACGGTATAATTCGTAAATATTCTGTACTCTAAAAACTGTTACTGTATAACATTTATTTAGTAAGATTAAGATGTTGACAATTTCTAAAACTTATTTTTTTGGAAATAAATAATTAAATAATAAAAAATATACTTATCTTTAAAGTAGAGACAGCTATGAAAGTATTTCGATATTGAAGATGACTATTATAAATAAATTAGACAAGAAAAAAGTGATCTCCAAAAATAATAAGTAAATGTAAGAGTCAACGATGAACTATTTCTATTTTATCTGGTTTATTTATTTTGTAATCTATTCTATTTAGTTTCTAATCTTATAAATTGTAGAGGGGTCAATTTATGCAGAAACAGTTACGGTATCATAGAAGCAATTTTGATGAATCAATTTGAAAATTCTAGAAAATCTTTTGTGGAATAGAATGCATTAAAAAATAATCATATTTTATTAATCACAAACATTTGAAAAATATATCATAAATTTTAAGCATTTTTATCTAAAAGTAGTTTACATAACATTTGTAATAATATTTTGATTCCATTCATTCTCATTATTGAAAAATTTTCTTAAATTTTTAAATTATAATTCAATAAAATTATTGCTACAATCATGCAACTTAAATATTAATATTATTTTTTATGTTTAAATTATTGTTTTTATAATTTAAAAAGGTTATAAATAATTAATAAATATAAAACAAGAAGTTCCACAAACTCACAAATTACTAATCTTACTAATAAACCGTTGAAGAAGACAAATGAAAAATACTTAGAATATAATAATTTATTATTATATTTACATTTTAAAATCAATTCAGCCTTTTTCTCTTATGATATACTGTGCTGCATAAATACTATATGAGTAATAATCATTATCGGAAGATAAATTGCTATTTTTTAATATTTAAAAGAAGCAAAAAAGATAGAAAATAATGTAACTGTGCCAAGTTTTAAACTTCTAAAGTTTAATTCTTTTATCTTTTGATACAAAGAATAAATCTATCAATTAAATGTTACCGCTATCGAGTTTTATAAAATAGTAGAAATAAAATTAGATATTCAAAAATATATTTTTACATTGTATTATTCCTACATTATGTAACGCATGAAAATATTTAAAATATATATATATATAATTTTGATAAATAATAAAAGATATATTTGAAGGATAAATTTTGACATAATTAAGATTGTTTATTTATAATAATTTATTGGAGAATAATAAAATTAAAAAATAAAAAATAAAAAATTAAAAAAATTAATTAGAACTCATCAATGGTAAGTTTTTATTTATTTAAATAACACTTATAACTTATTATAGTAAATTGATCAGTTTTACCTTTGCTTGTCAGCATTACGCCGGGATTGTCTTTTGTCTGAGTGCATAGTTAAAGTATATCTTTTAGTATGCAACGGATTTAATCTTAATTCTCGTTGTTCAGTACTTTTAGCTTTCTCTACTTTTTCCAT
Organism: Ormyrus thymus; assembly: GCA_035582935.1. Classification (NCBI taxonomy): domain Eukaryota; kingdom Metazoa; phylum Arthropoda; class Insecta; order Hymenoptera; family Ormyridae; genus Ormyrus; species Ormyrus thymus. The sequence goes on from JAWWEM010050596.1 coordinate 4,263, forward strand.
AAACTTATTAATAAGTTCAGAACAGTTTAAATGTTCTTCAGGTTCCCAAGTATCTTCTTTTGATGAAAATCCTTTCCATCGAATTAAAAATTCTCGTGATTTATCTTTCCTAAAATGTACTTCAATTATCTTTTCAACTTCATATTCTTTCGATTCATCTGCATCTTCATCGTCATTTTCTTCAACTTCATCTGTAAAGAAATTTTGCTTAAAAACTATTCAAATTTGGTATAATTTTGCAAATTAAATGAAAAAGATTTATTATTAATTTTAATCGAAACAAATAATCAATGTTATAATTATAATAAAAGTAAAAATAATGTAGTATTTACGTATATTTCTTTTAGAACTCTTTACAAGTATTAATTATAAAAATAGGTGTTTTTAGAGAAGCAAATGAATTAAGTTTTTATTATTTTGTAAACTTTAAGAATTGGTATACTATTTTTTAAAAAATAAAAAATAAAATATTTTTAAACTAAATTATATTTTAAAAAATATTCTTTAAGATATTCCCACATTATTTTGTTATTGTAACCGTACCATTTTTTCCTTTACTAGTCCTCTTGTTTTGCTTTTTTGTTGTTTTACTTTGCTTTTTTCCTTTGTTCTTCTTTTCAACTTTTTCTTTCTTCTCATCTTCTTCAATCTCATCATTGTGTTCTTGCTCGGCTAAAAATTCCTCGATGAGTGTGTCACAATTTAGTTCTTTTTCTTGCTCCCATGTATCATGTTCTTCAGTATAACCTTTCCACCGAACTAGAAATTGACGACGACCTTTAATAGTGCGTTGATCTACAATTTTTTCAACCTGGAAGTAAAATATACTGTTCTATACACCAACAATTTAATAAACATTTAATCTCATTAAAAAGATAAAAATGTTATTGCTATTTTAATATTTTTATAAATTTAAATAAATGTAAGATACTAACATAATTTTCCAAGTTTTCCAATCTAATTTAGAAATATATTCTTTAATGTTCTAATATTTTTTGTAACATGATTTATATTTATGTACAAAAAAAAATATAAAACTATATCTTAATAACTTTTAAATTAAAATAGAAAACTGCAATGTTACTAAAAATTTCATTACATAGTGTCCTAAAATTTGAAAATATGGCTGAAAAATTTTGAAAATTTCAGAACCAGTACTTTGGATTCTATTTATAAGTTTTAAAATTTAAAAAATACTTAATAAAAATTTGAAGTCTATAATTAAAATGAACTTACTTCATACTCCTCATCATCAAGCTCTTCCTCTTCCTCTTTTTTGTCTTCCTTCTTTTTAGCTGCTGCTTTACCCTTTTTTTTGTTTTTTGGCTGTGCTTTTCCATTTTCTGCAATTGCTTCCGTTTTGGCTTCACTTTCTTCATTTTTATCTTCTTCCTCTTGTTTACCCCTCTTCCTTTTATTGTTCACAGATTTGTCAACTTCTTCATCACTTTCAACTTTACTTCCATCTAAACTTAGATTTTCATCATTGTCCTTTTTCCTTCTTTTACTTGGAGGCTTTCCATTTTCCTGCTGTTCAGAATCTGTATCTTCTTTATCTTCTGTATGGTTCTCTTCATTTGCCTTTACTCGACCTCGTGCACTCCTCTTCTTTCCTGTAGAATTTGATGCTTCCACATCGTTCCCAGATCCAGTTTCATCATTGTCAGCTTTAACTGAACCACTGACTTCTTCTTCTGCGTCACTATACACGTCAGACTTTTTGCCTTTTGATCTAGATGTACGACGCATCTTGATTAATAATTAATCTGCAACATAATTAACATCTAATATTAATGGAAATTCTTTACTCGTAAATATATAGATTTCTACATTTTTAGAATAGATTTATTAATAAAATAAATAAATTTCAAATATTTGAAGATATGAAAAATTATTCATACTATTTAGATACAATAAATAAATTTCAAAGATTTAAAAATATGAAAAATTATTATGAAGACATAATTAATAATTAGAGATTCTAAATAATACAAAAATTTAAGAAACTGTTTTCAATTTGGGAATGATCACTTAAAATTTTAAAATGCCTTTATTCTAAAAAATAATATTAAAAGATAGTTTCAAAAAATAAAACTTCAAGAAAAATTCAACAGATGCATTTTGCAACTTTCCCGCCAAGGGAGAGGCGACATGATGCCGGCGTTTGTACTCGATTCCCCCCTTGTCGAAGTCGCAACGCTTACATACAAGCATTTCATTTCCGATAACCGCAAATTTCTTCTTCCCTGCAGCAACATTCCATTATTACCTCGAATTCTACGCAACCCGCATAACAATGTAATTCTAGTTTCATACCAACACGCGCGCCGCGGCTCCGCGTCTTGCCGCCTATTTCCACCATATTTTTACAAAGGAACCATTGCAAGACACAGCGGATCACCGCTTTTTTTCCGTTACTTCCAATCAGCGTTTTCTGCGGAAAATACGTAAAAATTTCGATTTATTTACTCACCACTTTGGAGTAAACAAGCTGAGTTCAGTTTCTTTTATATATCGAGCAACACGTCGTATCTTCGTCGTGAAGTTTGCACGTCGTTGCCGGTAGTAGGGAAAAAAAGCGAGCTGCGTCGAGTTGAGGCTATTCCACTCGCTAGCGAGCTACGAGCACGACAGCGAGTCTCGCGTTGAAAATTGCCATGAGCCGACGCGAGAGACCCGATCGGTCGGAGCGGCATCTTTCGGAGTCGCTAGACCTGAGCAATTTCATTGGCTCCCTGACGAAAACAAAGACGGCATCACCGCTCAGGAGCGTACATTTCACCAGATCTGAGTCGCCAATCAAGTCGGGGTAGGGAAGATTCGGTTTTTCGGAATGTTTTTATATTACGACCAGCTTTTCTGACCATTTTATCGATCCATTCTGTTTCTGACTAACCGTTAGAATTTTGTCATTTCTTCGAAAAATTATTTTTCGGAATAAGACTTCTATATCTGTTTGCTTGAATACATTGTTGCAGGACCAAAAAAAGGACGTTCTGAGAATGTGTAAGACTTTTTTTGAATGAATTCTATAGTTTTCTGTTTGATACAAATCGATTCAAAGATATTCCAATTAGGTTTACTATTAAAAACAGAAGAAGTGATCTGAGCGTAATGGCTGCTCTTCTACATTCTGGCTCAATGTGGTCTGACCGACCGTTGAAGATTGAATGGTCCTCTTTGTATTTGGGAAATCCTGGTACGAGATGTGATATTTTGGAGTTTTACTTTTATGTTTACAATAAAAAAGTTTTTTTTTTCGATTCATCCCAAGGGTTCTTTTAGTGTGGAGTACTTGACTCGTTAAAGGAAGTAAGAGTATCGGACATGTTGCGGCAAGCAGAGACTCGGTTGAAGGCTAAAGGAATTATATAAACCCTGTTAACTTTCGCACTAAAAACACCTTTCTGGTTTTTAACATTCATTTTTTGATGATAGTTTGCTACAGTTTGAAATTAGCAAATTCTTACGTTTACTTCCGTGATATTAAAAAAACTTAATAAAACGAGAGTTCATAATAAATTTAACTTTGCTAAATAATTTATAACGTGTAAAAATGCAACCAGATTTGACCGAAAATACATTTACACTTACATGTTCAATGGAAAGCATCATTTAAAATTAGACTCTCAAATTGGCAGCTGTTTATAAATAAAATAAGCCCAACGAAGATTCTTATCTAAGGTTTCTATCTGAAATTATCTTGATAGATATGAAGTCGTAACCACTACGATAAAACATATATTCAAACATTTTTTTATAAGTCACTATGCAGATAGAAAGAAATATTCATGAAGTAGCGTCGGTGGTTAGACGAAGAAGAAACCGTACCAGGAAAGCAGAAAACGATGAAAGAGTAGACAAGTCAGTTCGGTCGAATACAGACAACGCAGATGGCACACACTCGAAGCGGCAGCGGGTTCAACTTTCCGTTTTAGTACCTACGTGAAAGATCCTGCGTTGGAAATACCAATATTTTTCTTTTCATTCGGTTAAAGAAAAACATTTTTTTTTTAAGAGAAAAAATAAATTTTTTGCATTTATTATTTTATTGTAATATATTATAATTATTAAAAAATGATAATATTTAAAAGCAACGTTTTCATTATTACTCATATAAATATGCAAATTGTTCGTAGCCTGTCTTGATGGTAGATAAGGAAAATATCTTAATTCATGTCAAATTAGTTTTAACTTAAGAAGCCCAATTTAATGAAAACTTGTTTGCAAAAAATAAATAAATTTAACGGTGGATCTTCATTTCTCTTATTTCTTTCTTTTATTGAAAGAACCTGTTGGTTACTTTCATGGTAATAATGACTTTTTTCCACTCTAACCACAAAATAACTACTGAGATGGTTTTTCGGTGCTCATAGTATAAAATAAAGTTCGACATGAGTGTGGAAGTTGATTATTTACCTCGTGAGACATTTTTCCCCCGAGCAAAGCGAGGCTGCCTAATTAAACACACTTTGCAATTTTTGTAAGGTAGTATGTTACACCCCCATTAGGGCCACGTAGATTTCCTTACTAGGGCCGCATAAAGAGTAAGACAATCCTTGCGAGGACCTCGTCAGATACATAAGGAAATGTCTAATCGGGGCCCTCGATCAGTCTTGTCTTAAGAAGCAAAGTCCGGCGTTTATTTACTTCGAGATAAACAAACCGATGCCTTAAGGGATTTCATACGTTACATGCGCGAAACGAGGAAAGAGAGGTTTCCTCTCTCCCCGCGAGCGGCTCCCATTCACCGCGCGCCCCCTCCGCAGCCGACGAACTCAATATTTTGTTTACATTTTCCCTTAGTTCTTTGTCAAATTCTTGGTAATTAATTGATAGCCAGGCGCATTTTGATTCCTTGATTATTTTTCTATAAAACTATCGCTGATTTAACTTAATCACTATGTTTTTTATCGCGAATTCTTACGCTTGAGCCCTTCATAACCTCTCTATTCCATAAGAGCCCATGTTAGAAGTTCAATTATAAAGAATTTTTTTCTCGAAAACCGTGGCAATAAAAAATTATGAACAAAATCATGTAATCTTATTTTTAACTAAGGAATAACATAAAAAAATTTCAAGTCATTCTCTATGGTTTCATGAAATGTATGAAATCCCTTAATCCCCTGAGTCAATAAGGACTACTCTGATCCAAAAATATTTCTGGTAAAAGGACCACATATTTACTACATGACAATATATTATGAATATCCTGTTGATAAGATCTTGTAAAACTCATTTTATAGGATTTAATATCTGTACTTCTATTAGATTGAATAAGATAATACTTGCCCCAGAATCTATAAGATCTTGTGAAATTTTATAAGATTTTTTGAACAGGGATTTTATTGAAACGAATATATACGTGTAAGGATAAAAGTAATTTTATTTTGGTGCGACGGTTCAAAACTTTTTCCAAGAATAAAATAAAATAATTAAAGCTATTGGCATGTATCGAATGGGCCGAAATGGAGAAACGTGATAAAGCTCAATAGAAGTTACTGGTTTCGAAAATCCAGTGATGCGTCCACACGCTTAGAAACGTGCTAACCGTCCAACATGGCAACGTCGCGTTATGCGTCACTTGAAGTCTTTAGTATAGGACGAGTCTCTGTCAGAGGAATGAATATATTCTTTTGGTACGTATGTGTATATTATAACCGCCACAGATATAATTGTTTCTTTTTGTAATTGAATCAGGCTAATTTTTTCAATATAAACTTAATTACTACTAGCATTTTTTCGAAAATTTGTTTTCGTTAAATAAATGTTTTTTTTCGGGAGAAAGTTAAAAAATTCGCTCGTTTAGGAACATGTACTGAACGAAAAAATAAATATTAACTAATTAAAAATATATAATAACCTCCAATCCATTGCAATATTGATGTTTTTTTTTATTAAGTAAGGAATTTCTGTAGTTTATAGTCAAATAAAATGCGAAAAAATGTTGAAATCATGAAAGATCCCGTGTAAAAAAAATCTTATATTCTATGAAAAATTGGATAAATGTAGAATTTAATGTGTGACCCAGCACTGAAAGTAATTAAGTCTCATCTGCTTATAATTATTTAACATAAAAGCTGAGAAAACAGCAATCTATTTAATACTTTTATTACTTTGGAACTTACCAAAATTTGAAAGAGCAGTTTTCTTTGTCTGAACAGAACGGTTGTCAGCAGGAAAAGAAGGTAGTAACAGTCAGGCAAGATGTATATATAGTCTCGGAAACTAGTGGCTCCCTCTATATAAGATAGTTTCAGCATGATTATGTAATTGGTAGATGAAAGCCACGAGAAGTGGGGGCAAATACTAACCCTTCCGATTCGGAAATTCGTGTCACGTGCAGGCTTCTTTTTCCGTTAGGAGACGCAGCCTAAGTACTTAGTAGCTAAAAACTCAATAGTGAAATCGATCAACTTCTACAGTATTCCTCAATTAGAATACCCAAAGTATGGAAATCACTTAATTCACTTTGTAAGTTATTCAGTTGGTATATTCTACATTATTAACACATTATAAAAAGTCAGTAGTCTTATGTTAAAAAGGTTAAATCAGGTCCTTAGTTTGTTATTAGATATTATATAAGGACCGTGATATTAGATCATTTCTGATAATCACGAACCAAAAAAACCATTCTACATTCATAAAAATTTTCCCAATAATATACTTTATTTTACTATAACTATATACTGATCAATTTGTGTTTATTTCATTGAAAAACATTAAGTATTTCCTATGTATCTATTTAAATAATTTCAGTAGTTTTTCTTTTCCAAAAAGCATATATTTTTAGGTTAACCCAGATAAGTATTGTACTACAACTTGATTTGGTAACTAGTTCTCAGAAAGAATATTGGGCG
>JAWWEM010050597.1:0-11122 GCA_035582935.1 Ormyrus thymus
AGTTTTGCAGTAAAATAATAAATAACGTTCTTTTCAATTTAGCATATATTTTAGCATATTTAAGAAGGAGAAAATGTATAAATGGTACATTTTCCTTCCAAGAAAACGTAATACTTTTGACAAATTTTATTTTATAATCTTGTTTCATATTATGAAATTCGCACATTTTAACAAAGCTAAAAAATAAAGTGTAATTCAAGATTTTGCATTATATTTGTATTTTTACAAATACCCTTCAAATTATAAAAAGATGTAAATAATTTACTTTTGCAAACTGAAAAATTTTACGAACAAGGTCTTCTTTGACATACCACAAAAGTCAGTTAATCAGCGCAGTGCGGAGTGGAAAAAAGCCCTAGACATTTTTCCCAAAGTAATTGAAAATGCTCGAACACTCGTTCCATCCATTTCACTTTACTTCTTTATCCTCCTCTATCTCTCCCTCCTTCCGGCCGGGCCGGACTCGGGTAAAAGATGCTGCAGCGGAGATAAGTCGCGGGTTCGCAGCCAACGCGCAAGAAAGCCAGTCTCTCTCGCCCTATCCGCACTCACACACACAGACTCGCCGACACACGAAACACGAGGCAAACACACCTTTGACCTGCAGGGAGGTCTGCACGCGAGAGGGAGATCCTATCTCGGGCTCTACTGGGCGGGCCTCGCTTCCCTCGCGTGTGTGTATAAGAGGCTGATCCTACTTAAAAGAAGAAGGAGCAATAAAAAAAAGGTTAAACGGCCTCGGCCGCGCCAAATATCCATTCCCCCTGGGCGCCTCTCTTGCGCCGCGGTGTCTTGCGTATAGGTAATGACGCGCACAGCGAGCGCGACGATAAAATTTCGGAGCGCGCCGTAATTTACGGCGCCGGGAAATCGGGGAAAACTCCGCGGTTTCCTGGAGCGACGGTCGGCCGAAGGGCCAGAACGGGAGGATTCCTATCGCACTGGATTTCTTGCGGATGCGGGAATTGAAGGCGCGATCGCGCCGAGATTTTTTTCTCTGATTATTAAAGGGATACGTGGCGCGCGTTTATTGTTTTGGGGTTTCTCCGCTTGTTTCGGATTCTGGGCGGAAATTTATGGGACATTGCTTTTGAATTCTCTGCTTTAATGTCAGCTGCGCTGTTTATTGCTTCGAGGAGCGATGGGAATTTATGTCCCGATGAACTTTTTTGGTTTACGTTCATTATGATAATTTGAGACTCATTGAATTAAAGATTTATTTCATAATTGTTAGTGATGGTTCTTGTTTTGACTTTTCTAATCTCTTTAAGCTACAAGGATTTCGTTTTTTTACATTTTAATTTTCGTATAAAAGTCAAAATTTATACTACATTCACTTTGAAAGAAAGATTAAAAATTGCACTAAAGAAGATTAATATAAAATTAAAAAGTCAAATAAAAAATGTATTTTTTGAAAATTGATTGGGGTACTCCCCTACCCCCTCCTTTTTTAATCGAATATTTCGTGGGTGTGCAATTCTTCAATAAAATTCAATTTCATAGCTGCCATTTGCTAACGAGTCTTCTCGTCGTTTTATTATAAACAAAATTTCCTACTACATTCCATTAAAATAGCTCCGCGAACACCTAATTCGAGTTGTTTATAGAACAAGTTGGGAAAAAACAGCGGACAAGCCCGATTTGGAACCCGAAAATGATGAATCACAATGCGCTTTCATTTAATCCCCCGCACAATAAGAGCGCTCGTCAAAACAAATTTAGCCGGGCGCGCTCTCGGCTCCAGATAGAGCTCGGAGAGAAAATTTATTCGTCCGTTACGTACGTCCCTATATATACACTCCCGTACGAAACTCTCGACAATTTTATCAAGCTTGCGCTTGCGTCGGGGGCTCTCCCGCATTACCTCGACTCTTTGCCTAATGGAAAACGAGCCTGCACACGCCGCGCTGCGCAACCGCCGCGAACACTGTATTTTTCAAGCGCGATAACGAAGAGATCGATGCGCTGCGCTTTTTCCGCTAGTCCTGCTCTCTTGGCTTTTTCTTCTTCGGCCCGGGAAAAAGATCGGAGTCGTTAGAGGCGGAACGCGCTGCGGCTCGCCTTGTGCAATGCGCTCACCAAACGTGATCTGCATTGTCGAGATTCTGAGAGACAATGGAAATTGTTGCGCGGAAAAATGTCGGGACTCGGACAGATATGCTTTTGTGCTGTCGCTCTTTGCTGATAAGTGAGCGTTAAAAATTATGCTAATTTTTCGGGAAACTCTTGTCTTGCATGGAGGTTGTGTTTGAGATCTAGAGTTGAAAGTAAGCGTTTATTGATGTAGCTTTCGTAGAGTGAAATATCGAATGAAAGTTACTTTCTGAACAAAACGGAAAAGTAAATTTATTAACCTAATTAAATTAGAAATGGTTACTGAACATTGAAATTGTTTGTATATTATTTTATTTATATATGTAAACTAATAACTTTCGCAATATATGTTACATTACTAATGATTGCTTTGAGCTAAAATCAACATAGCAATTACACGTCAAGTGCAGTTAAAAGCCTTTGCTCAAAACTAAATGCAATTCACAGTTGGGTAACCACGTATATTGAGTGATTTTTCAAAATTCGATGTCTTTCTTTTCGTTTTGTATATAAAGTATAAATACTCGACTCGATGACGGTTATCGCTATACAAAAAAGAGAAAGCAGACCTCAAAAAATATAAAAATCTCATGCAATACAAAAAAACACAAATCCATAAAAGTAAATTCAACGGTTCACAGTTACGTACACATGCGATTAAAAAAAGGCTGAAACAAATAAAAGATTTAGTAATAAAGTTCGTAAAAGTCTCACTCGTGAAAAATATTTACTATTTTTAGCAACTTAAAAAAAAAAAAATAACACAAAAATTTCAGTTTTATTTTGACCAAAGAAAAATAAAAAAAAATAAAAAATGTGTTCAAAAATCAAATCTCCACAGGCTAATAAATGCAGGAATATCTCTCCTTTCCAAGCGGAGTTTACTAAAATCCCGCATTGTAACTCTTCGAACGTTTTATCTTCCGGAATTGGCTTCTCCGTCCATTGTCGAATTATTAGCGGTGCGAATAATCCACGAAACCGCAGGATCTCGATTCGTCCCCGGGCATTAAGCGACTCCTGTTACAAAGCGCATGAATACGCTGACGCGCCTTACGCCCACGAGGCGAGCATTGTCGAATTAATTTTATATTCGCAGCGTCACGCGAAGTACGGATTCGTGCTGCCGAACGGCTACCGGAGTGTTTGGGCGTTGGGATTACAGCCGAACTGCCGAGCGTCGTTGTAAATCTTGGGGTGTCTTTTTGGTTTCTGCGCCTTTGAGGCGGTCTTTTATTTGAAGCCGCGCGCTTTCTGCTCTCGGAGATAAGAGGATGTTGGGAGCTGAAGTGGACTAAGAGTCTGTGTTAATTAGGCAATGTTTATTTTGATGAGCCTGATTTGAGGTGGGTAGAAGTCGATCGTATAATTTTTAAACCATCGACTTGCAGAATATATTTAATAGCTTATTAAAGAATGGCTTTATTTAAAGATTTACATTCGCTTTTTAGCTTAATTAAAAGTTAGTAATTAATAATTGTCTGTGCTGTGGAAATTTTTATACTAGTGATAAATTTTAATTTTACTTTAAAATTAGAACTTGAATAAAAATTTCATTTTTAGCGTCTTTTATTTTTATAATAAAATAAAGGACTTAATAAATGTTCAATTGTTTTAGCATTTTATTAATATCGGTTTATTGAATGTTTTTTTATTTTTATTCACTTCCCAATAAGTAAACCACGATTTAATAATTAAAACTTTATTGAATGGGTACATGCATTTTAATTACATAAAATATTTTCTCTGTTTATAATACGGAGCGTGAAAGTTGTTCTTAATAGGCTTCATTCGCGCCCCAATCAATATGGGCAAAAATTAGTAGCTGAAAAAACTAACCGCATTTCAGAATGTCAATACCCAAGCAAAACTTGCCCGCGCAAGAAAACCCAAATAGAAAACAGGTCATACTTCGAGGACCGTTAGGAATCGTTCGCAGCCTGCGTTCCTTTCCAGATAACATTTCCACTCGACTGTCGCTCGGGCGTATCATCGTTCTCCAGGGCGCACATTAGCGCAACGTTTTTAGCCCGGGCGCCCTCCGCCAATTAAAGCTCTTATCTGGCGCACATTGACCCGCGGCGGGAGGAGCCAAATGGCCCGGGCAATATTTCTGTAACTCAGCCCGATAGCGATCGATGCGTGTAAAGCGCGCGAGGCAGTTTATCATTAACAAAGTGGCGGCGGCGGCCCCCCCCCCCCTTTTTTATCGCGCCGTTTTTCGTCTATACGGGCTGCTTTTACTTATACCTAGTAAATAACCGTTCGACTTTTATCGCGCGAGTAAACGAGCCGCTCTCGAGAGGACCGGGAGAAGGAGAGCATCGCAAGTAGCAGCGGCGCTCGGACGTTTATCGCGTATGCAGATAGGCGAGGGCATCTTTCTTCGGTTTATGATTATCGCCGCGAGCGTAATTATTTTCGGCTCGCGTGCCACTTTTACCGATTCCTTTCTTTGTGCGAAAATCATATTTTACGGGTGTTATTGCTGCGCAGTTTGCGCTTACACTGGTAACGCCTTTTCGAATTATACGCTCGTGCAGGAAAAAGGTTTGCAATTTTATGTATCAACGTGGTGCCGTTAAGCAAGTAAATTTTTTTACGATGCAATGTGGAAGCTCGATTAGTTTTTAAAGGATTATAGGATTTTCCTTTTGAACAATGGGGTAAAATTGAGATCGTTACATTAAATTAAGAACATAAGTGTAAATACAATTACATTTATATCATGCAGATTTTATTAACTGTTTGATAATTCTATCAATCCAGCAACGGCCCATTGAAGCATTTTCTCTAATTTTGTTGCAAAACCAAATGATATACGTAACAACTTAATTTCACAGTAAGAAAAATTCAGTAGAGCCAAAATTCACGCCTAAATCTCTCATCCTTTCAATCGAAAAGCCATTTTTCACAAAGATTCATGGGAACGTACCAGACTGATAAAAATCTGATAAAGCAAAAGGCAGGTATAGGCCCGCTGACCGGCCGTGGAAAGGGGTCAAAAACAAGCCTCGCCGCGGTCCAGTTGCGTTCTCACACATAAATAGAGAGAGGAGCGCTGCATAACTAAGGAAAAAGAAGGAATGCACGGGCAGGCTCTGCCTAGCCGCAGCCTCCTGTCATCCGAGAGATCGGATTAAGATGTCGGCGCGTGATTTACGCCGTGTACAGCCCTTTAATTGGCCCGCACGACACGCACGCACGATTTTAATCGCGCGCCAAATTACATGCCGAATTCGCCCGTTCAACAATCGCGTGCGACTCGTGCTCGAGCTTTCGACCGACGAATTGTGTTGATGTCAATTAAGAATCCCCGAAATGGCTACTTTTACGGGCGCGTTTACTACTGAGAGCCTCTTTTATTTCTGGAATATCGATTCGGAGCCTATTTTTACTTTTAATTTTGCGCCGCTCGAAGTTTTATTGTTTTTACGTAATAGGTATCGTAGATTGGTTTTTATTGGCGTTTTTAGAAATAAATGCAATTTAGACTTAAGTATGTTACGCTTAACTGCATGAAAATATATTTATGCAAGGACAGTTTATAAGTAGGTTGATTTATTGCTATTATAATTAAAAGTCTTCTTGAAACTTTAAAATTAAAGCAGCTCAAAATAGCATTATACATTGTTCTAAAGTTTATTACTTCTGAAATTAAATTTTTGAAATCTAAATACATTACTTTTCCATTGTACACACCAATTTCTGCGTATTTGTAAGCACAATGTTATATCGATAATTAATTTCTATTGTCGGAATACGGAGGCGTAAAGCTCTATTATTGTTATTCTAAAAAGGTGCCTTTTTCCAATTAACCCAGTTCACTCAGTTTTTCTGCTTTAGCGTAAACAGATCCAGAACCAGTTCTACGTTTGAAAAAGTTGCTTACCCGCTCAAAATTTTTTGTCTCTTGGAGCCGAGAGCAGCGAGACTGAAAATTCACTTGTGTGAACGTAGCGAGAGAGAGAGACTCATTATAAAAACTTCTTTTTTGTGGAAAAATTAAAACTTTTTTTAGTCAACATTATATTTAACACATTCAACCGTATATTTAAACAGCTTGAATGAACATTTACATTTATTTCTAATAAAATTATGGTAATAGTCAATTTTAAATGCACTTATTGATGAAAAACGATATTAATGATTATTAATTAATAATTTTATGATTAATTTAATTTTTTTTGTTCCAGGTATTCCTTTTAGGAATTGTTGCTAGCGATAATAGCACGTTTGATGGTAGCTTAGAAGTTGTTAATGGTGCTAGCAGTTTTGAAAATGATCAAGTACGTATAACAAAAGTATTTCTAAAACAATACATAACACTGCACTCAAGTAGTATTACATTAACTTTTAATTGAATGCAATCTAAAAAAATGTTTAGAAGTGCACAAACCGCTGAAAGTAGCTAAAAAGTAAAAATATTAAAGACAAAAGACAAGCCCTTGACACCGAATGAGTTTTTGAAGTTTTTGCAACGTTATGCAAAGCAGGCTAAAAAGAGAAGTTTCACCCGACTACAAATTTCCCCTCTAAAATTCAAAGAAAATGCCGTCGAACTCGAAATTTGACTTTCAACGCAAGTTGACCGAACAACAGAGGGGCCCGCCCCCCTAAACCGCGCAATCGTTTATTCATCAGCGCAGTGTGTCCCTCGAAAAATATTGCTCCACTTGGCCGCTCGCTAAGAAAGCGGGCGTATCGTAAAAGTCTGCCGCTCTTATACCGTCTGCAGTTCTTTCGACTCTCTCACCCGACCACAAGAGGCAGCCGGAGCAATCGCTCGAACCTTTGTCCTCGAGAAGTCACTCGTATACACGCGCCCTCTGAATGTTAAGGAGATGCTCGTGACGCGGTTCAGTGACCATGACACACAAAAGCCGTGCCGGCGCGCTTGAATTCAGAAGTGTCAGCAGCAGCACATTGCACGCCTTACACGAGCTGGACCCGCGAGCCGCTGCGCGAAAAATATGCAAAGCCGCCGAGGAAATGGGTCGTCGTAGTGTTTTCCTCCGGTGCCCGACATTTTCTCCGCGAGAAGTTCCGCGCCTTTTGATCCGGAAAGCTGTCGACGCCCTTTCGACGACCTTAAGCCCGCCTTGTTAACTTGGGAATGGCTAGCTTTGCTCAAGGAATTGCTGCGAGAGTCGTACAATGGTGGCAGATTTTTTTTTCTTTTTATGCTCCGCGCCAGAGTTTCATTCTGGATTTGTGAGATCATTTTTCAAAATGGAAACTGTGTTGATTACGATATCGTAAGGGACACGGTTCACGAGCGTGTAGTGATAATATACATATTTAACGCAAAAAGTAATCTTACTTTTTGAAAAAGTTTCGAATATTTCAACTGCAAAATTTCTTAATACCGACTTTAAGTGAAAACTTTCCCTCGTCAAATTGTGAATGCTTTCAGCTTACTAAGCCAGTAACAAATTAATTGAATAGACCATTTATTTTGAAGAGCAGTGAGTTATCTAAATTTCCACTTTGCGTTCAAATATTTTTGAGCAAAATAGCTAATTTTGTGCGCATCAAGGGGCGTCTAATCACAAGCGTCAGCATTACGATATGAGGACGACAAAATATTAGGTATCGATTCCTCCCAATTTTCAATCAATTAATAATATAACGCAATACTGAACATGAACCTAATTCAGTATAATGGATCCATCAATAATACAAATCAAAGAACGGAAATTCGAATTCATAATCCATAATTCTCAAACGCTTAATAAAAGCTCACAAGGAGATTTTCTTGCAATTTCAGGATATGTTTTTTAATGTTAAAATATGAAAGAAGCCACGTCCGTTCCGTCTCATGCTCGATTTTTTCAAAGTTATAAGCTCTTTTAGCGAAAATCTAACAAAAATCGATTTTTGTTTAATCACTTATGTACTTTGTAGCAGCTAACTCTAATGGTAATTGCTGGTATTTCAACTACCAGCAATCAAAAGATGAGATGAAATCCTATCGATTAAAAAAAAATTTCATCAAAAAAGCTTTATTTGTTCAAAAGTTATAGCAAAACAAAAAATGACCATTAAAATAGCATAAAAAATCCACAAAAATGTATTGAAATATTATTAGTTTATTTTATTGTAAATTTTTATTTCGCTGTAACTTTTGAACAAATAAAGATTTTTTGATAGGATTTCATCTCATCTTTTGATTACTGGTAGTTAAAATACGTTATAGTTGGCTGCTGCAAAGTTATAAGCAATTAAACAAAAGGCGATTTTCGTTAGATTTTCGCTAAAAGAATTTATAACTTTGAAAAAATCGAGCATGGGACGGAACGGAAGTGGCTACTTTCATATTTTAATATTAAAAAAGATATCCTGAAATTACAAGAAACTCCGTGATCCAAAGGTCGCGGACTCTCCTTGTGAGTGAAAAACTGCATAAATAAAAGTTAAAAAAAACGTATCCACTGTCTCTTAAAGGTTAATAATAGCCTCTAACAACGTCCGCCAAGAAAAACGAGAGGATCAAACGTTAAAAATTGATATTAGAATCCATGAATTTCTTCCCGTCCATTTCTCATTCGGCGTCCCCCGTTTTCACTTTCTCGTTTACCCCTCGTGCTCGGCGCCTCCTGCTTGTCGACATTCTTCCCCGCGTCGTCTCGCTCTCTCGTATTTTCTTTGTCTTCCCGGCGTACGTACTTAGCCTTGCACCCTCTTGCACTTGCAGAAGCGAGTGCCAAGGTTTTTATTCCACTCGCGGAAAAGAACCGTGTCCGCAACGAGAGAGAGAGAGAGAGAGAGAGAGAGAGGGGGAGAGAGAAAAGAAAGGGAGGAAGCACGGAGGGAAGGAGTCGAGAGCGTCAACGATTTTTTCAGCTCACAATGTTTTTTTTCGCCTCGGTCAGGTAGCATTGTAACCCCAACTTTTTGTTAGAAAAAGCAGCCTGGATGTTTTTCGAAATTTTACCGATGCACAGAAGTCGTTTACAGTGTTGTTAAAGGAAATTGGATATCTTTTAAATTATTCAAAAGCGTAAGGGTCGAGATAAAAGGTAAATATGAAAAAAAACCTTGTGTAATCTAAGAAAGAATAATATTTTTAGCAAACAGTATTTCAACAGAGTGACAAGCATGACGTACCTGGTGGAAGAGGTTGCGAAACTCTTAAAAAGGTTTATTCTCATTTCTTTTCATTCATTAATAGAAAATAAGTAGCGTCATAAAAAAAGAAGCATAAAAAATTAATGCAAATCCTGTCCTTTAGGAGTATTGAAATAATCAGGCAGTGTCACTTAACTGCATGAAAGGAGTCAGTAAAGTTGCATAAAGAAAACCATTTAAGCGTTTTAAAGACTTTAAACGTTTATTTTTGTTTTAATTTTTTACTGTCAAGCTAATACGAAATTCTTCGAGTCTTTTCTCACTACTTACCAGATTTTTTTAAGCGTTATTAGTGCACATTACTCAATTATGCTCTGCAGGAATTTAAATACTACTCTCAATTTCTAATTATCCTAATAATCTGCATAATTGTTCAGCAACTGGAAATCTACTTAATTAGAGGGATAATAAGCTCCGGAATATTTCCATTTCCATCTGAGCAGTCACGGCCTCGTGAACGACAGGCTGTCGAGCCATACCGAAAGAGGGCAGCTAGTCTATACCCATTTTCCTGGACATAATAACCAATGTATGGCTACAATGGCTTGAATTTCAATGGCATCCTCGCTGCTATTCAGGAGTGCTCTGCCGGATGTTTGCGGACTGATTTACACTAAAAAATCGTTTTCGAGTTACAAAATCTTGGGGGTTTTTGGCTCTTCTTAGGTGGAAGATTAGGTGAAATATTTAAAATTTAATTTTTCGCAGTTGTTTTTCAGTCCATCGACAAATTAGCAATTTTATTTAAAGACTCGCTCGCACTGCGATTTTGCGGTATTGTTTAAAAGGTGAAATGTCTCAATTGCAGTTGTATCTTCTTAAATACAGAACTCACAGGAGAGAAAAATTCCGGGAACGTCTTGGGACTGGGGATTTTTTCCACTTCCTAGTTTATTCGCAAATGCTCAGACGACGGCTTTATTTCTTCTCACTTTTTTTTACGTCATTCGTGCGCCTTTTTGCAACACAGTTCGCGGCTGAAAATATATTCGCGACGTTTACGAGTGCAGGGTACTTCGCGGGGGCGCTCTTTTGCCCCCCAGAGCGACATCCTTAAGCACGATTTTATGCGCGCAAGCCGCGCGCGGCGCAAAAGTAAACTTTGTGTACTTCTAATGAGTATGGGCGAAATAAAAAACCGCTATTGTGCGCTTTTACGAGGCTAAATTTGCCGCCTAGAATCGCGCCGTCGATACTGCCTCGCCTTTACTTTTCTTTTTACTCGAATGCTGATGGGAATAGTTTTTCTTTTGCTCCGTATGAATCAATAATCGAGGTAATAAATGAAAAACTTTTTAGACGAGATTAAATTCTTTAGCTCGCAACTCAATAAATTATTTCACAATTGATATTTCCATCCATAAATCTTTAATCTTCTTTTCAAGCTTTGCATACTTCGTGCAACTTTAACCGCGGCTTCGCAGAATCGAAGTTCGTAAATCGTCGTTTTCCTCATGTGTCACTGAACTGCAGCGAACTTATTTCCCGTTCGTTCATTCCGCTTTCAGCGCTCGTCCGCTGGCACCTATAGTTGAATACATTTTTGGCACAACTCTCTATTTTCGCGCTCCAAAAGTCTTGTATTGAAAAATTCTTATATCTTCGGTTACGAGAAATGTTCATCAGATTTTTCTCTGTTTAACGAGATTTTCAAATTTCATCAAAAGATGTGTAAAGACTCGAGTGACTGAGTGCGAATGAAATTCAACGGAGTAAAACGTTTTCTCCGAAATCTATAGATATATATCTATAGATATATCGTATAAAGCCATACCGAGTGTAAACTAATCCTGATTTAAAATAAAGATTTTTTTCAAGAACCACCCTGGTAGAAAATAAAGCAGTCCTGCTGGTTAAAATATTAAGCACTGCCTAATTTTTTTAAGCTACTCATTAG
>JAWWEM010050600.1:0-11117 GCA_035582935.1 Ormyrus thymus
AAAAAACGTTTCATTATGACCGGAAAACTGGCCATGTTTTATGGCCATTTTGTAGATTAAAAATTCTACCAGGGAGGATTCATCATTTATTACACCAAAACAAGTCGCGGTCGCCGGAAAATGAATACTTTTATCAAGTCTCAATTAAAGACGAGAATACATTAATACGAAAACGTCCGACTCTCCGCAATAAAGCAACCGCTCGCATTCCTCCGCGGCAAGTCGAAAAAAGAGGCTCCCCTGCCACGAAGGTAAACAAAATACGGCGCTGACATTGAGTCGCCGCCCGGCAAAAACCGCCTCGCCATTACGGTACCCATCGCGCGGCGTATATATACAGCAGGAAGCTCTCGGCGCAGAGAAGGCCCCGACCTCCCCAGATTTAAGGCCCCTCCTACGTCGGGGCATATCTCACGGCTCTCTCTCTCTCTCTGTCTCTGTCTCTGTCTCTCTCTCTCTCTCACCGCGACTTTTATAATGATTAAAATTTTTTTCTCGCGCCGCCGCTCCCTTAGGAAGCTCTCTCTCTCTCTCTCCGCCGCTCTCTCGGCGACTCTCCTCGGCTTCCAGAATAATTTCGGCCGCGCGCGCGCGCGCAACGGTCATTCGCCGGTCGTTGGCTCCACCGGCGTCCCCGGGCCCAGGAGCATAATTATCTGATCGTGAAATTCGCTTTACATAGCCACGGACAATTTGGATCCTGAAAAGGCGACAAGCTCTCGTCGCTGCTGCGCCGCCGCCGCCGCCGCCGCCGCCGCTGACATTCCGGGCAGCCCTTCGCAGGCGGCTCTCCAAGTGGAAAAATACTCTCCCGGATTTTTTTTTCCGCTCCGTTTTTTTTTTATCCAGCTGGTACCGAGAATTCGGCCGATGCGCTAATTAGATAATTCGAGCCTTCCCCTCGCGGTTACGAGACGGTAACATATGATTCACCTTCGATGCGCGTTTATTCAAATCTTTTCCTCGTTAATAAGTCTCGGGGACCTCTGGCTGCCGCTTTCCTCCAGCGTTTCAAAATTAAAGCTATAAAAAACGTCGAAGTTCTCAAAGGGCCCGCAGCCTCTTACGTACCTCCTCGGCTTCGGCCTGAGAATCTCATGCCCGGGATCCGGAATGCAGACGCTGAGACTGAGCGGGCCGCCGTAGTGCTCGGGGGCGTCGGGCGAGCTGGGCCTCTGCGGCAGCTGCTGCTGCTGGCCCGGCGGCTGCAGGGGCTGACTCGGCGGCTGGTGAGTCCCCGGGACGAGGGTCGACGTGGCCGTCGCCAGGAACAGGCTCGCCGGCTGCTGCGGCTGCTGCTGCGCCTTCATGTCTCGGCGCGCTCCAACTGCCGCCGGACGAGGGGGGGGTGGGGGGAGGGATCAGGCCCTCGCGCGCTCGGTTTTCTGGAAGGACGGGTCGTTGTTCTAGGTTACTTTTCTGATTTTGCGTTTTATTTATTTTTTTTTTTTTTATTAATTACGGGTAAATAAGTTATCGAGGAATCGGGACGCGCGACTACTATGCCTCTCGCGATTTTGTGCGTAAAGAAACCGGATCGTCGTTAAATTCTTTTGAGGAGCGAAATTTTTATTCCCGCAGTTTCGTATTAAATTTATGAAATTCCCCACGATATTGAATCAATTTATATACGTGAAACGTATATACATCCGTGCGCATATATATATATATATTTTTTTTTTTGAGCGCCCGTGTAATTTCGACTGCTCGAGAGAGCATAAAATTAAAGGCAGTATTTTAAAAATGTGCATACTATATTACTTTGCATTAGCCACAACCTTCGCATTCGCCTTATTCGGACGCGGTGACAAATATGACGGCCGAAAAAGAGCGTATACGTATATATCGCAGCGCCGCGCGATGACGCAGATAACTGCGAAGCCCACCGAAAATCCGCGCGGGCTTTCGGGCTGGCCGTTAAATTTCGAAGCTCGCATTCCGCGCGAGAGTCCTCCGCGTTTCGAGTCCCTGCGTTCCGCGCGGCGGAGGTCCGCCGTTCGCCGCCTCGTTTACGCGAATTCGAATCGAAAACAATTAGAAAGCGCTCCTAATTACAATGCGGGCGGCTCTCGGTAAGCTTCGAAAAGAAACCCGCTGCGCGGCGCGCGGCGAAAAATGGAAAGTCAGCCGCCGAGTGGAATATGTTGTTATTATGCCGTATGCGATCCTTGGAAACAAAGAGGCCCGCGAGGGAATGAGATCGCTATCCTCCGGCTCGTCGTTCGATAAACTAAATTTTCGCGCTCTCAATGGGTTTTCGCTTTTCTCACCTGCCGGAATCTCACGCGCGCGGGATATAATGACGCTCGTTTGATGCCCGCTCTGATGCTGCATTCGCGTTTTATTTTACACTTTTAATAATGACACTCGGCTTGGAAAAGCTGGGCGTTGCAGGTGGCCTTTGATGGAGAAAGTACTGCAGTTAATTTATTGTTTTGGTATTAACAGAGTCTTCTGTTAGTGTCGTTAAACTTTAATCATTCGTGTATGATCACTTAATTATTTACTTACGCTGACTTTTTCGTGTGAAGCAAAATAATAATTTATAAGTTATGATGCCTCTAATTAAAAAATATTTTAAAATCAATCAAACAGAGAGTATACCCTGTTTTAATCCAACAACAAATTACAGTTATGTCGTTCAACTTGACAGGTGCAGAGAAAATATGCTTTGTGCAATAACTATAAATTAACGCCGCATTTCACAGCCGACAGCAGCTCAAACCATCAAAACTCCAGGATATATCCATTTCCCGCCAATAACCCGTACTCAAAAATCGCACTTCCCAGAAAGCGAAGTAGCCCTGCGCCCGCATTCGTTCCCAATTACTTGATTAGTGAAAGGAAAGACCTCCAGCTGGAAAAGAGAGCGAAGGAGACGCGCGCGGCATAGATGAAAGTAATCCGCTCGCGTCTCGCACCTCGCGGTGCACTTTCTTCCTTTGAGAGCGCGGGGTCTCTCGCGGGGGAGGGGCCGCGCGCAGGAATCCGAAGGTCATTAACGAGGAGTTCGCGCGCCGTAATTAGCGGCGCCGCGCTCGAGGATGCGGATCCTTATCCGGGCCCGATTCAATTATAATCGCGGCTCCGAGCAGCGATCCTCCGCGCCTCTCTCGCCGGCGGCTGGAAAAACCAGGCGCAAGAAGCTGGCTAGAAAGAGCCGACGCGCGTTTTCAGCTTGTTAATGGAAATGAATGAAGCGAGTGACAGCCGCCAGCGAGATTTTCCACGGGTAATTAGCGGGGAGAAACGACGCGGCCTCCGAGGATTCACTTCAAAAGCCTAATCTCGCGGCTGGAAAAATAAATGAAATCGCCTCTCGCGGCATATCCCGCGGCCTCCTGCAGCCGCTTACCGAGAGACGGAAAATACCGCCTCCCGCGCTCGGCAGAAATTATAAGCGGCGAATCAGGCGCCGCGAAGCGTATTCCCGATAAAAAGCAACGGTGACCGTCTCTCCTCCTGAATACCAGCGGGCATTTTTCCGGCGCGCGAACGTAACCCTCTCCTATCGCTCGTCGGGACGAGAGAGCATCGGGGAACGGCCGAAGGGGGACACCCTCCTCTCTCGCGCTCCTCTCCCGGCGCGCGCCGCGGGACAACGGTAAACGGCCTTTTTGCCAAGTTTCTCCTTTTGCCCAAAAGGAGGTCAGAGGCTCGCGTATCGCTAAGCTGCCGGCGGGGCTGCGGAAGCTGCGCGGGCCGGGAGGAGCCCGGCGTGGCATTTTTCGGAGGGGCTGAGTGCTCGGCTTCGCAGAGAGAGGTGATTAACGACGCGCGGCGGAAGGTAACTGTGCGGATTTTTAGTGGGGTTGAAGGAGGACTTGCTCTTGCGCGTTTAGAAGAAGAAACGCTTTTACGCGCAATTTTGCCGCAGCAATCGAACCTGGGGAAATAGGTTTTTGCATGCAACTGACGAGAGGCGATCGATCTGCTTTTTTCCCGACCTTCGGATTCGGATCCATTGTGCGCCGTTTGCAGGCGCGACGAGAACAATGTACGTGCATGTCGTTGCGCTGACGCCCGGAAAAACGAGAAGGGCAAGGGGGGAGAGAGGAACAATAAATTTCAAAAAAAAAGAAGCGTCGAAACGAATAGCGAGCTTTGCATCGATATGATGCTTGTAGCTCGAGGCCTGACATACTTTATGCCTCGTCGGTGGGAGATTATTTAGATAAGACCCGGTTTAATGATAACACTTTATGAAACTTTCAATACCTCCGTCTACCTGTAAAATATATTACAGCCGGTGCGCTGTTAAAAATCAATAACGAATTTTTTCGATCGTCGAATGATTTTTTAATTAAATTACGCCAGCTGGCAGGTGCTCTTTTTTTTAAATTGAATCATTCAATGCGTTCATTGAGACACAAATCGCCCGGACGGATTTCTTTAAGAATCCCGAAGAATTGCGAGTGTCGCTGGTCCACGACCGTTCCAATAGATGATTCATCTCCTAAAAGAGAGCTCGTCCGAGATAGAGAATAGCATGACATTCACCCAACGAGTTCTTTGTTCGTCGAATTCCCGAGATTCTTAATATTTGTATCGCGCCCATTCAGCTGCTTGTCTTTTCAAAGCCCGGACAGATTTTTGAGAAATCGTTTCGATCCCCGACCACAATAAGCCATCGGGACACCTCCATTACGCAGTAATTCGAAGCCGTCAATTTGATCAATCGGGAGAAAAAAAAGAACTCCGGATTGCCCGCCGCGCCGATTAATAAACAACGCGAGGGCAATAAACAAACGGCGGCCAATTTAACCGAGTGATTTTCTATTTAATAGCAGAAAATAAAGAGCGACGCTCGAATACATATTTATGTATACGCATACGCCGGTCAATAAAAGATTTTTCGAAAAAAGAGAAGAAGAAAAAAATCGCTCTCGCGATCGCAAACCGGTCCCCTGATTTTATTCCCCCGACGCCTCGGTCGCCTCGAGCTTCGCGTAGCGCCGCGCGGCAGAACGAAAAGCGGCCGAGGGGTTGTACGGCGCCGATCCATCATTCGCTATCAAAATACGCGCGATCAGATTCGAGGGATAGATACGGGATCGCGAGATAGAAATTCCGCTAAATGATAGTTGTGCTCGCCGCCCGCTTGAATTTTTAAACGAGCGCAGGGGATTTCAAATTATTCCGCGCCGCGTCGATAAAGTGATAAGTCGGGCGTCGTTAGAATTTATTTCCCAGCCCGTTCGTTCATTAAATACTCCGCGAGAAAAGAGTTTTAATCGACGAATTTCGAGTCGGGATTCACTCGAGTCCGTCCGCTTGGAAGGCGCCCGCGAAAGGCGTATGGAGACGTAAAGCATAAAAAGCCCAGGCGGTAACAATAAAATCTCGCGAATTATACCGCTTCATTACTGTACGCGTCCCGCCGCGCTCCGGATTCCCATAATAAATAATAAGCGAATCAAGGAGTAACGGTGCACCGCGTGCGAATAAAAGTGAAAACGGCGCGTATGAAAATGGATATCCCTCGCGAGCGAGGGAGAGAGAGAGAGCGATAAAAATAAATTTCAGCCGCGAGTCTAACTAGTCGCCCGCGCCGATTTTTCACTGCCCGCCGCCGATCTCGTACGGCGATAAGACCCGCCGGGGTCTAATTAATAAAAGGCCCCGCGAACGCGAACTTTAATTAAAGCCTTTCAATCTCTTCCCTCTCTCTCTCTCTCTCTCTCTCTCTCTTTATTACTCCCCGTCCTTCGCGGCCGTCGAGGAATTACAGCGGCGGTGGCCAACGGGAGCCCTAAACCTCTCCCGCGAGTCCGGCTCTCCCCGTCGCGCATTTCGCGATACCATCGGCGAAGTGCGCCGCTCGCCAAAAGAGAAAAGGACCCGAGAGGGGGGAGAGAAAGCTCGCGCGGCGCGGAGCAAGACTCTCGATGCCGCGCGGCGTGTCATAACTCAGAGGGCCGACGAGGAAGTATCCCGAGAGAGAGAGAGAGAGAGAGAGAGCCGAAAGCTGAGCCGCGGCCCTTTTTTTTCGGGGCTCCTTTAGCTCGAGATTTATCATGAGACCTCTATTAAAGGCCCGATTTAAGCTACCTGGCTTAGGCGGACCGAGCTGCGACGTCTCTGTGCGAATTGTATATTCTGGATGGATTTTCGAGTACTAGGCATATAGCTTTGCAGTAATGATCGCTGAAGAGTTGTTTAAGAAAGTGTAGGTCGCGGACGTTTAGTATAAAGTATATAAAAAATCCTTTCTGCAAATAAACCTTTTGAAATATCGCTCGATTTTCTCGAGTTCTCAACCCGGTTGCAAAGGACTTATAAAAAACAATAAAACCGGGTGCAAAAACCTAATAGGATATGAAGTTTTGTGTGCGGTTTCCGCACCCTTTTTACGGGATTTTATAGGACGTTTGCAACCGGGAACGTCTTACCATAACGATCAAGTGGCCTTCCTCCAGTTCATCTCCACCACGCCAGAATCAACGAGGAGAAATCAAGAGATCCAGCCTGACGCACACCGAGGTGCGCTGAACCCGCGAACGGCAGCCGAGAGTGAAAGTGCGCCGAAGCGATTGTCTCGCGTATATATACGCAGCTCTGTCGCTCGGGGAGGAAAATGCATTGCGAGGCGCGCGCGCGAATCGTCCTTCCACGATGGAGCGGAGTTTCACCGGCGGCGGCGGCAGCCGACTGTCGCTTTGTGCTTGCTCTTTTTTTTTTATCCTCGACTGCATTAGGGAAGGAAATCTCGAGCGTTTCTTTCCGCCCGAGCAAAAAGGAGAGCCAAGGCTGTCGACCTCTGGATGCGCCTTCAGGAAATTAACGAAGGCGCGATTCGCACGCGCGATTTAGCGGGCCGATGTCGCGCGCCGATGCTTTGTGAGAAGATTCGCAGGGGATTGAGGAGTCTCGTGCGCTCGGAGGATTTTAAGCGGCGCCGATGATTTCGTTTCGCTGCGAAAGAATGGCTCGCCGAACTCGTAAAAAAGGAAGTCTCCGCCGATGAATTCTTTAGGGACTGCTTTAGTTTAGACTCCATTCTCGAATGAAACGGTATATCGCCGATATAAAAAAAAAAAAAAATATATATACACCGGAGTAAAATGGCTTTACAAGCGGCGATTTATACCTCGTTTATTGGATCCGCGGCTTACGAGTGAGCGACGTAAAATCTCAACACTCACATCAACACTCGAGCCGAAATCCCGCAGTCTATAAAATCCGTTTATCGAGGCATTAAAATACTTTATCGCGCAGGTCCCGGCCAGTCCTCCGCGGGGCCGCGTCCTCCGAATGCAAAAGTCACGGATCTCCGCCTATATGTATTCATTCGGTTAGAGGTCGAATTGGTTCCCGCGAGTTGGCGGAATCCGCGCCTCGGCTGATATCCTCTCCGCGAGAAGCGGCGATCCTCGCGCGGCTGCGCCCTCGAGTCGATATCCTCGACAGACGGGTGGAGACGAGAGTTGGGTATAACGGGAAATAAGACGTCGCGAGGCGGTTAATGTTTGCGTCGTTGCGCGTTGCAGCCGCGATTCGAGTCCAGACGCACGCCGTTGAAATTATATCTCGATCGCGGGCAGCTGCGAAAGGACCAATTTTTCACCGACTGCGTATATTGCTTTTTACTTTTGAATTATTTGCGGGAGGACTGAGTAACGCGTAGTGTAATTAATAATATGAAAGTTCCATTAAATACACGGAGAAAAATCGCTGAAAAATGTACTTAAAAGGTATAAGCAAAAGATACTGATTCTGACTTGAGTAAAATTTACTTGATTTATTAAGTAAGCCACCACACGCTGCGAGAGAGACAGAAAGAAAAATGGCGCCTTGAATTCGGTAAAATTTACTTACGAAGCAGAGTAAAGTTTACTTACGATGTTTGCTTAACTTTTTAAGCAACTTTTACTTGCATTTAAGGTAAATTTTACTAGCGATTTTTCTCCGTGTACGTACTCACATTTTTACAGGATAAAGTATCTATACGAATTATATAAATTATTATCAATTTACAAGCGCAACCAGCACAATTTGTACAATTGCAACACACTGGCAACATTCCAAACATCAAGATAAATTCCCCAGCCGAGCCGCCTCGCGTTCAACCTCTATCGAAACTCAAAGGAAAATCGCACCGACCCAATCGGTCCGATAACCCAGAAAAGATCTCTCCCGCGCGAAATTCCAAAGCGAAGCGCACACCTCTCCCGGGACAGAAACGCGAGCCGGAGGAGGGGGGGGGGCAGCTTCGTTCGCCCGGTACGTAAGCAGAGTCACGTGAGCGGTCGTGCGGCCAGAAGCACGTCAGAAGGATAGATACACCCGCTGCTTCGAGCGGCTCCGAGAACACGTCGCTTTGTATCGTACCGTTACGATTCCCGATTTTCCCTCGCAGGTGCAAACGGCGGCGGATTGTCCCTCGATAATGCGAGCCCCCGGCGGAGCCGTTGCACCTAGTTTTGCGACGCGCTTTCGGAACGGGAATACAGGAGCGGAAGGGAGACTTTGCTCTCTTTGGCCGGCGAGCGAGGAAGCCGGGAGGCTGTTTTTTCTTTCTCGTTGCGCGGCGCTTAATGGCCGGAGTGGATGTCGGGGAAGCTATGTTTTTATTAGCATAATTTAGCTGACTCTTATCGGGAAGTTATCGTCGGCGATTATCAGTTTGTCATTTTGATTGAAAAATTAGTCGAGTCAGCGCGGATGGAGGATGAATTTTTTTCTTCAAATTTTCACAGTGCAAGTCTTTGCGTTAATTATTAACTTCATATCCCTACATTTACTAATTTCGAAAATCTCGATTTTTTACACGCCAATAAAATAAGTCGGCTCTACACAACTTTAACCAATTTATATTTACCTACCTCGATAATTTCTCACGGCTAAAGCCCGAAAGGAGGAAGTATATATTAAGCTAGCGCATAAGACACTTCATAAACCCATGGTCTAACTATATGCACATTTTGTCGTTAATTTGTTACGCCGTGTCCGATTTTGTTGCTCCAGCCGTTTCCGAGAAGCAATGGAACGCTAACTCAACACACTCTGTGTCTCCTGACCTATTATGGCGGGCTTCGGCAATTGACGGCTGCACCTCCGGAGAGCAACAAATTAGCAAGAAATTATGCCGCCGGTCTCGTATCGACATCTTGATAACGTCATTAGGCGCAAAGAGTGCTTGCGCTATTAGCTTAATATTGAGTTAGGGTATCCGCGGCTTCTCGAGAACGGCTGTACATAACGCGATAAGGGGAACGTTTTGTCGCGCTCTCCTTCCATAAAATGTAGCTCTGGCATTAATCGCTCGCCGGTAACTGTAAACCTCTTGTCAGACATCCGCTGCCGTAAAGCCGATAAAAATACAACGATATTAAAGCTAAAAGCGCACGGAGAGCCGCTCGTCTCTCCTCGCGTAATTGCAAGGAAGAGAGTCTCTTAGGTCAGGAGAGAGCTCGCGGACTCGCCTAATTGAGCGAGCAGGAACGGAGTGGCGGTGGCGGAGGGGGGGTGGGGGGACAAAAAGGAGGAGCGCCGCCGAATTTTTAAGAGGGCGAGAGGAAAAAATCGAGCGCCCGCCGGGAGGAGAAGCTGCGAGTGCACCTCTGGAGGGCGCATTGAAATTCCAGGGGGGAAACGAGCTGCCTTGTATATCGGACGTATCGCTTATGTTAAATCGAGGAGCCCGGCGAAAAATAATGCGCGCCGCATTATTTATCGAGAGGAGCCGCCGCCGCCGCCGCACTCGGGGATCGGCGATCGCGGGAGAGCAGCCTCGCCGGATTCGTCATATCTTTTTCGTCGAGAGCGAGCCGCGTGATTCATGCGCTTTTTCCGGCGGCCTTTTTATTCATTCGCATACTTATCGGCTGCAGCGCCTTAATTTCGAGCGTTACAAGTCGGTGTATCAGCGCGAATAATTTCATCATTGGGAAAATTGAAATAACTGAGGAAACGGATCGCGCGCAAAATTATACATCTGAAATGAATTTCTTTCCTCGCAATAAATTCAAGTGGCCATTGATAAGTAAATAATTACCCCGTCGTCGTCCCGAAATGGACAAAAACCGACAAACAAATCTCCCCGCCTCCAATCAGTCCGGCGATTGATTCTCAATCGCGCGCAAATACCTTCCGTAACTCAGCGTCCCGTTACTCCGGAACATCGGCGGCTAATCCCTCGCGGAAAGGCAAGCAGCCGCAGACGCGCCGATCGCTCCTGAATACTGTACAGATTCCGCGAAATATCCGTCCGGCGTAAACGACCATTAAGAGCAGCTCGCGGGGGACCCTTCTCTAGTTGGAATTACGTAACGGCCGGCCGGAACTAAGGATCGCCGAACGAGAGTCACGAGGCTGCCTGTGGGTCTCGATGCATCTCCGCGGATAACCTCTCGGCGCGGCTTACTCGGGATCGGTCGAGCGTTAAATTCCCATCGGCGCGGCCCGAGGCTGCTGCAGCTTTCATTTCTGCCCTTTTCGGGGAGGCGACGTCGCTCTGTTTGGACGTTAATCGGGCGCGGAGGATCTGCCGGGGCTGGGGGGAGCTGTGGTTTCCGGCGGCGACGAGGATTCGAGTTCAATGCTTAAAGGTGGGCTTGAAAATTCTCAAGTTATACTTCACACTTGGCGCGCGATGAAAAGGCTTCTGAGGACATGTTTGTGCAAGAGAACTGCGCGCGACGGCGTTGTAAATTTTGCATTACCCGCGAGAGTCCGAAGACGCGTGCACTTTGCGCAGTAAATTGAAGAGCGTAATAATTGTACTAAGAA
This sequence comes from Ormyrus thymus, assembly GCA_035582935.1. Classification (NCBI taxonomy): domain Eukaryota; kingdom Metazoa; phylum Arthropoda; class Insecta; order Hymenoptera; family Ormyridae; genus Ormyrus; species Ormyrus thymus. The sequence continues at coordinate 10,732 of JAWWEM010050600.1, forward strand.
GGAAATCTTGTATAAAACATTATATTTACGACTCCTTAATAAGGACGACAAGGAAAAATATAAAAGCCGGATCGCTCGCGGCGTAAATTAAATTTCCGCAGAGAGGACGCAAAAGTAATAAAAGTGTGTATATACACGTTCGCAGCCCGAACAAAAAAGCGGGATGATTTTATGGATCATTTACGGCGCTCCGGGTATAACCGGCGATTCGATACGAAGCTGGCCGCTAATATACTTTTCCACGACGAACCACCGCGACTAAATGCCCGATATCGCAATAAAACACGAGCCCCGTCCGCATCCCTTGTAAATCGGCTGAGCTGCTTCGGGTGAAAGAGATCCGACGAAAAGTTTCGACAGCGGCTCTTGGGGGGGGGGGGGGGGGG
>JAWWEM010050601.1:0-11116 GCA_035582935.1 Ormyrus thymus
ATAATCTATTACTAATTAAAATTTCTTTTTTACAGGTGATTAAAGTGACTAAAAAAATGGGTATATAACCCCCTTAAGAGGGAATCCAGTGATTTTTGATCAAAAAATTCAACATTTTTTTTATTGCATAGAAAAGTTGCAATGATACTCGTTGGATCGCTTATAATGGTTGTGCTCGCGTCAAAATACTTTTTAGTTCCCTCATGTGTAGAATTTTAAATCGGAATGTTACAATTTTTATTGCGTTCTAATTAATGGGCCAATCTTCAATACATTTTAGTAATCAATTTAAGTACGCTGTAAATAATCCCAAATTACCCATTTATAATAGATAACGAGTAAAATAAAAAAAAGTAAATATTAAAGTGAAAAATCTTAACCTTAATATTACTTGAAGCGGAAAATACAAGAATAAATGCGATTTAAGCAAAAAAGGCGTAGTAATTCTACTGCAAATTTCTTCTATTATGATTATTCATTTAATTTTATGACTTCACTTACATTCACTGCAATTTAATGTTAATCTAACTATATTAAACAAAAATTATAAATATTTTTTAAATGAATTATGAAATATTTTATGTTTATTATTACATTCGTTTTTTATAAATAACTTCCAATTTTGCAACATCTTTGCGTCATACACAAATTATATTGCATTACCTGGATAATGGGCCTTTTGATGTCAACACATTAATGATTTTACGTTAATAAATGCGTATACAATTCAAAATTTTTGACATATTTTTAATAATAACTTTGTATCGAATAAGTTAGAAAATTACAAAAAATACAAATATACTCAAAGAACATTTTTCGACAAAAAATTTAACGTGATTTTTACTTCAATTCAAGGACAGCAAAAACGGATTAAAATACTTTAGAGAAACTATTGAGTTTACATTAAAAATTAATTAGTTAAATTTTTTATGTTTTACAGACCATTATGACAAATTGTACCAAATTGTCCTGATATTTACAGTTTATATTTTTTTCTGCCTACGGAAGGTACTTTAAATTGAAACTTTTAAATAAGAATATATTGCTACAAGTTATAAATAATTAAAAATGCAAAAAGAAAGCTGCATGAAGAATAAATCTGATTTAAAACAACTAGTTTTCTACAACCGATAAATTACAAAAATTTATTTTGTTATTTGATTCTCGGATTCTTTGAAAGTTCGACTTTATTAATTAAACTTGAAAAGACTTGACAAAGGTTTTACAAAACCAACTGCTATCAACCAACGTAAAAAAATTCATTAAAGTTCAAATCCAAAAATTACAGTAATTCCTTGTAAAAATTAAGTCGATAAGTAATTCATTTGCACTGTCACACTTATCCAGAATTTATCTGACTCTTCTCTTTTAAGTTTAAAACTCTCACCGCATTACAATGATTTAAGAAAAAAGATAAGAAAAAAGATGTGCAATCCCAGGAGGTAACATCTTTGACCGGATTTTAAATTAAATATTTTTCTTTTTACTTTGACGTGATAATTTCTTTGGAAATACTTGTACCAGAAATAATGTATATAACCTCGAATGCTTTTTCTCAAAGAATATTTTCAATCTATCCGATCTCGGCTTGATTATTTTCGAATGTCAAGCATTAAATCGACATCTATTTTCCTGGGGATTCGAGTTACGCTCAGGCACGTCGGACGATAAATGCAAAAGCGCGATGCGCCATTATCCGGATCAAACAACATTAATCGTCGCAGCTTGATTCTAATGTCGATCTAAATCCGGCGCTTGGGGCTGCGCCCACGCTTTCTTTTCACGGAAAACTTGCAAGAGATCGGAATCGCACGCAATCGTGGGTGAGGTCCTGAGTGGATGAGACGCGAAACATTTACGAGCGCTGCTTTATCGCGAACTTAAAGCTCACGCATGCATATTAGAAAAATATTCTGCAGACTCACGTGATCAAAATTTCTAGGTAAAGATGTAACCGAATGAAAATATTTTTTTTTTAAATGACATTATAAAAGATTCATTACTATATTATTGATTTGTTAAATAAAGAAGCAAATGTGCTTATAGCTGGACTAGAAACCAAAGGTTAGTTTTTATGAACAATAACAGACTTATACTCGAACAATGATGATGATGAGAAAAGTAAATACCTTTAAAACATAGTTTAAGAATCAATCGATTTTTAATTCACTTTTAGAAACGTCTCAATCAAGCAAAAAACTTTTATAAGTATTCGAGTATTCACTTTGTGCATTAGTTTAACGGTGAGAAAAAATTTTATCAAAACGCCTGAAGAGAGAAAAACGTTTACTGCACTTTAATCAACCCGTCAGAAATTTAATTAATCTCAATGGTTAATATCACATACCCGAAAGCTTTCAAAATATCAACATTTTTTTTTAATTGATATTTTGATTTTACATATTACAATTTTCAAGCAAACATATGAAAAATTTTAAAAGTTATAATTTGAAATATAAAAAAATATGTTTACTGAAAATTAAAAAATTTAGATTTTCCGTCATTATTCTATTATATAGTTTTCAAAATTAGACGTATTGTATAGCATCTATAATCCCTCGATGTATACATAGAGGGATTAAAGATAGTATGATAGTATTAAATGTATGTGTAATGCATATACACATTTTCCGTCATCGCGCTGCTTACACGACAAATTGATACATCAACTGTAGCTTTGTGGAAAAGCAATATTCGCTACTCGGGGCTATTGTTGTAAGAAAAAATGTTTCTATTCTCAAGAAGGAAAAACTATTTTTTCATGCAATCGGCATTCTGAAGAGCAGTCTTTTGTTTCAGTTTCACCTTACACCAGCATTCCTGGTAAATCATAAAATGCCATAAAATCTGTAGTTGCAAAGTTAAAAGAGCATTTATCTTTTTTATTACAAATTCTCTCCCAGCTATATTACTGAAAAGGTGAAAATTTATTAAATTAATTTTTGTTGCAGATATGATATATTTTCTAAAGTCAGTTATTCTGAAGTAAACGGCAGTATTGATGACGGAATGTACGTAGATATCCACACATTACTACATGGCATTGGCTTATGCGTAAGTAATAGTTGACAATTACTATGTAGAATTTAAAATTATCTTAAATAGCGTAAAATTGAAGTTAATCCTTACAGTCTAATCAACCATTTCACAGTCGCTTGGTTTTTGGCTTAGAAAATAGATAGAAAATCGATGAAAATAAATAAGGCTGCGATTATTTTCTATGTAAAATCACGTGCTCTTTCCGAATCCAGCATTAGATTTTTCATATTTGTCACAGAAAATTCAATATGGCCTCAAAGTCGAGTAAAATTTTTTTTCAAAAAACGACTGGATGTATATTCTATATCCTCAACTTTGAGTGGTCATATTTCATTTTCTGTGAAAAATCTAATATTGGATTCGGAAATAGCAAGCGATTTTAGATAGAAAACAATCACACCCTTATTTATTTTCATTGATTTTCTTTATTTATCTAAGCCAAAAACCAAACGACTGTGAAATGTTCGATTAGGACGTAAAGGGTTAAGATAAGATTCCTAGATTGAATTTCCTAGACAACATATTCTTACCTAGAAAACATATTCTTACTTACTTACTTACTCAGATTTCTACATTATGCAATGCTAAGACGCGCGATTTATAGTTCCCGCGAAGTGGTAGAAATGAAACACACACGAATGCGAATGAGAAAGAGGGTGTGAAAGAGAAGTCATCCTTTATTAATGTCACAGACCGCAGAACTTTGGTAATTCTGCGATGCCGCATTCGAGGCTTACCTTCCATTAATATCAGCTGTAATTTTCGCCAAAAACGAGCCTAACGACCTAACTATTGACTGATATTATGAATGCCCAGAAATATATTAACTTACTTTTCATTACTTGAATAAAATAAAGAGAACAAAACAAATATCATCTTGATCCAAAGTAAGTACTTAAGTTTGTGCAACCCTTAATGACTGTTGAGAAAATCACTATTGAATCACAATAATACTATTTTAGTAAATTATTACGTGGCAATACTTGATTTCTGTAACATTACAAATATAAATGTTTATGATCAATATCATTAATTACCTAATTTTTTTCAATTATTTGCCACTTTGCAAAACAAAAAAAAACAAAAGAAGCCGGGGTTGTGCAACTCCGTGGACGAGTCGCGGACTGTGCCCCAGTTCTCGGGAGCAGCTGGTCGCTCTTGCCTCTGGGTTATTAGAGCCTGTCTGGAGATGCTCTGATGCCATAAGACCAGCTCCCGCCGCCACATTTCCTGGCAGCTGGCCCAGATGACCCGGCCGGTCACAACGATGGCAAAAATGCTGCAGGGCGGAGGGGCACTGGGCCCATCGGTGCCCTACTCCGCGGCAGTTCCAGCACTGCTACGGATCCCGGAAGGTGAGATGCGGTTGCAGCACCAGAGGAGGTCTTGCATGTGCCGAAGGACTCTATGGCAGAGTCGATGGGTACTAGGCCCTGCACTATGTCGCCTTCACAGAGGTTCCGACTTCCTCGCATGGAACCCCTTCTACCCGGGTATTTACCCTCTTCGCCAACCGCGACGAATCTGCGGCCCGATCTGAAGCAGCGCAGCTGATCGGGGTGCTGCGGCTAATTGACAGGTAGATTGGCTTGGGCCAAATAGTGATCCCACTCTAATAAAGATCTGTAGATAATTTTGTTACTGCTTTCTTTAATTTGTGTATAAGGATTTATGCAAGGTCCATTTTCCTCGTTTACGTCAAATTTACACGCATGGCAGGTGAAGAATTGAATTAAAAGAACAGTTATTTTTAATGACTCCCACCTCTCGATTATTAAGACCTCTTTACAGATTCCTGGAGATTGGACATACATATATAGGCCAACCTTATATTAGTGATCCCGCCTACAGCGAACTGCTCTTCGACGAGGATCAGCAACGAAACATCGCCACCCAGAACGGTGAACCTGTCACCGCTCTGGCTGACATTCGTTGCGTGGATACCACGCAACTTTAACTTCTCCTTTCTGGCTGGATGAATAACAGTAGCCTATATGAACTCTGTTTGTATTGCTCGATCCATGATTAGCAGTTCAATGACAAATGTTCGACTTCTAGCCCTTTTATTTAAATTTTTCAATTCGCGCATAAGCCTAGGAAGCACGACTAGAAACCCTTAGAATGCGGATGCTCAGTCTTCAGCTTTGTTTGCAAACCTATACCGAACTAGGTCTACAAAACCCTTTAAATCTTTTTAAAAGTTTTTATAATATTCTATCGATTGTAATGGTTTATTCTCGAATCCTTACAGTAATTAAAATAAAAAGTAGGCCAAAACACTAAGTTTGAGCAATCTAGGTAAAAACTCAAGAAGAGCGGCTCCCAGAGCGGACAGGCTATATGAATAGTCTGGCTCTTAGAAATACCTAAAGGCGATATGCAATGTGCAGATGAAAATGGCCCTGCTCAGCCATACAAGATTATAAAATCTAACATTAATAAAATAGATACACGCAGGCTTTTGTAGCTAAAACAGTTTATCGTTACATTACGCAATACTGCATTATACTCCTGCAATGGCCCAGAAGCTGTTGAAGATGTCGGATAACTTCTTTCCATGGCATCTCGTAGCTGATGGCTGTTCCCCAGGTGGCTAGCTCCACCCTGAGGACTCTTGTACCTTGCGATCGTGGCCCTGTATGGCACATACTTCAATACTATTGGAAATTGAACTTCTGCTTACCTTGCCCTTGATCAACACACATCAAGAGAACTGCTGATTGAAAGCATAAATATCGTTCTATTGACCATGAGGTATCCTGCACTCCGCGTTTCTCCTGATATAAAAAAGAGTCACTCAGCATTGCCAGAATCCACTCGGCTTGTTAAACGCTGAAACTGTGCCCCAACAAAATCAATACAACCTTCTCAATATATCATAGTCATCACGAATCGATCTTGCTGCATCAGGTCAGCACCGCTGGCGGATTGTCCAGTTCCATGTCTCCAGAACCCGCCTGTCGCTGTCGTCATCTGTACCTCTAGTCCCAGAGTTAAACCTGACGTGGCCTTCACAGATTGAAGGCCGTTCTAGCCTTTGTCTTTTTGGTTTTCACCTAAACTATATGGAGCAACGATCTTGCACTGATGAAGTGATAATGTCCAACAATTATGTCGATCGTTATCACAGCAGACCTTATTTTCAAACTTCCGCTGCCGCTCTCTTTCTCTCTCACATTATATTATGCATACCTGCACTTTCTTGACAATGAATTTATGTAAATTTCGCAGCTGACGATTCCTTTATCCAGCGACTGCCTGCGCGTACTTTTTGTAGAAAATTAAATATCTTATTCAACGATTTAATAAAATACTCATATTTAATACTGAATGATTCAAGATTTTTTAAACGATTATATTTTTAAATAAATTACTCGTCGCATGCTTCAAAATTAAATTTAAATCTAATAAATCTTGATAATTGCAATTAATGGGCTAAAGAAATTTTTATAAAATAAATTTTCACAATGGGCTCAATCCCGGAAATTTTTACAGTACTTAATGTTCTTTCCCAAAAAAACATCTTACTGCCGCATTACAAGATGATATCTTCCATTTTCACATCAACAACTTACGAAACGGTCATCGTTCATATTTGGGGACATGTGTTTTATATTTTTTCCTCGATATTTCCTGCACGATTAAGAACGAATATGAAAAATGAAGTATGGGTTTAGCAATGATGATGTGTCTGTTTTAAAAGAGAAAAATTATTTAAGGAAAATAACCTAACTATTAATTAAAACAAGGGGGCTTGCTTACGCGCTTTTGTGAATAAATGTCCGCTCATTGATGTAGATATTCACTTCATCCGCTCCGCTAATAGAACTGTTCCAGTCATTAACTAACTATTTAACGGCATTTTAAGCGAAAATTCAATTAAATTATTCGCTTTCGTAGGATTTCAAATTATTATTTCAAATTATTATCTTAAAATTTAGCAGTAAATTATGTGAAACAGTTACAACATTGATAAAATTCTGATTTAATAATGAAAACATAGAGTACGTGACTCAAATTTATGGTCTAAATGTAATAAAATATTAAATTTAAAGCTCAATTAAAAGAATAAATGGCATGAATAGAAATTTTATGAAATTGTATAATTTCGAATGAATGTGAATGAAATTTATTCATGTATAATTATGATGCACAAATAACAATTAATTTATAAAATTTTAAGAATAGACTTCTTGGGCATAAAATTTAGAGTTATTTAGTTAAAATTTATTCCTTCAAATTTACATTCATGAATTAGGTGTCCTTAATTTATGAAATTTGCAAAAAGTATTCAGATATGTTCTATTCTGAATCCCTTATTTAAAAATAAATTTATCTTAATTTAGAAGTTTATCGATTTAGTATATGTAGAACGAAGTTTAAGGACGAAATTGACTAACTGCAGCAGCAGTCATTAATTAAAATGTTACAGTTATTTTACATTGAACTAATTCTTTATAAATTATAACCCGATAAAAACGCTGCATTATTACCTTGAAAACAAGAAATTTTAATTACTTTAAAACTTAAACAAAGTTGCTAAAAAAATCGAAAGAAGAATTTCTTTTTTAAGAAAAATGCTAAGAAAAATTTCATTCATAGCAGATGTAAAAACTATATTTACGATTTATAATTGAGGTATGCAGTTCGTAGATTAATTTTTACTGACACCCCATTTTGAATACATAAATTAAAGATTACTAAATTTAGAAAATAATGAAGTTGAATTTCGTATCAAATTTCAAAGTATTATGAGGATATTAAAATTTAAATTAACCAATAGAGGTCATCTTGGCGTTTAAGATGGTTTTAATCAAGTGACAAGCAGATATATTATTCATCAATACTGGAACGGATTGCGATCAATAAATCGAACATTCAGATTTATTTAATACTATACTTTGACGTTATTGCCTTTGCTTACATGTAAATTGCTTTCAAATATCCAAAAATGATATCAAACACCAAACTAGTTTTTTTGTACTATAGTTTTAACGGTGTCTGACTATAGCGATCTGCATCTACTAGAAGAAGAATAATATTGAATTCGTCAACCAAATATATTATAACTTCATTTTTTCTTTTTCATCGAAGCTTTTATGAATAATTTTTAATATATTTTTTTTAAATTCTTTGATTCATAAGAAAACTATTTTATAAATGATCGAAATTTAAGGAAGATAGAAGAGTATCTGCCAGCTGGATCTTGTAGCAATATTCACAAGAATCTCAACATGGAAGTACAAATATATAATTATTTAGTTTTAATTCATTTTACGTTAATTTTGTGAATAAACGAATCAGCGTACAGGAACTCCTCTGCTGAATTACTTTTGTAATTATAAATTGTATAATTAATTACTCTGTAATTTTATTATACTTTTCCTTTGGTTTTTAATAAATAAATAAAGAAACAAATTACATATATTGAATAAATAATTTTAAGCTATATGCATAGCATTATTATACATTGTTGTGCAATATCTTCATTTTAATGAAAACATTTTAAGTATCTACTTTTTATTTTTGTCGTTATTGTTACTATTTATAATTAAAAGTAGTAAGAAATGTGCTAAATGAATCATTAGAAAAGCGGGTTTCTTTTCTTCGCACTGTAGCTATTTTACTTTAAAATTTACTATTAAAATTTACATTATTCTATCTATAAGATATAAAAGATTATAGAAATTTGTACCTACAGAAATCCAAACTTTTTCTGTAGCACATTTAAAAACATTAATTAAGTTATACTATTTAATTTGCATATTAAAAATGTTCTTGTTCTCTGCTATTAAACAAAGTAGCAAAAAGTATCCAAGCGGCATATGGATGACTATTATCAAAATACAAATCAGGATAAACTAATAAATAATTTTTAATTATCCTTCCGCGAAAAACTAAGCAGAATCTTAATTTCGCTTCCCAGGCCAGTTCTTAAATCTTTTCCAAATAACTAAAATAGTTAATATAAAAATTTTTTGAAATATTCAAAAACAAGATAATGCAAAAGAAGAATCCTTCCAACTTATCTGAAAAAGTGTTTCTCAGTCTTGCCAAAAATATTTCCCTATTCCCCCGTTTTTAACCTTTGCAATGATTCTATTTCAAAATATATATCAACTGTTTGTCAAAAGTCTTAACTTTTTAAATAAATATTGTAATTTTTTTACATCTAACCGCAAGAAGTGTTTTTAAATATAGCTTAATTGTTATAAATATATGATTTTACATAACATAAAATATTAATTTGATATCAACAATGTATACTACTTTAACTATTTTAATTTTCTAATTGTAATTATAATTTTAGGTATTGTATATATAGATGCACAAAAGAAATCGTAACAGTCTGTACCTAAATTCTACCTGTATAAAAAAAGTTTATTTCAAAAACTCGAGAACCACTTTCCTAAACAACCAGACATATTTTATTATTTCGGGCCCAAAGTACTCATCAAACGAAGGACTTACATTTTAGTATTAATAAAATTTTATGTGGCATCCATCAATAAGCAAAAATTTGTTAAATTTATGATTTTGATCTTGCTGATACATTTATTTAGCCATACCTTATTGCCAAAAAGCAAATATTTGAGTTTTTTAACATTTCATGGTACTTTCAAATTTTCTTGCGTTTCATAAGCTGCATTTGTAAAAGCAATAAATAATAATCTAAAGATTTGCCTATTTAAAAAAAATACAAGGCAATAAAAATGTACACATTGATCTTTTCATGCATTATTAATGAAAAGAAATAATTAATCTAATTCTAAAATTAGTTTATAAAATCTTGATTTATATTTCCATTACAAAAGGTCGATAATCGATTACTTTTATTAACATCACTTAGAGTAAAATCGGGAACGCGCAAGGAACTCCAATCTTCCCAAGAAATTCAAAGTATTTCCAAACTCACTTGTGGTATTCTGTGAACGTTCCGCTTTTCCATACTTCCTTAACATCATACTATCACTTCATCTTCCTCTTGCCAAAGCTATGCCAGACTGTCCCCGCACAAAACAACTGAAACTCAGTCTACCATTTCCGCCTCATAGACTTTCCATTCGCGAGCGAAGCCTCTTGTAAATATCGCGCGAAACGAGTTCGCCCTGGCGTATCGCAACTTCTTTAACGCCTTCGTGCTCACCACCCCTCACATCGCTGCTTAAAATCAATCTTCGTGACGTAAGCAGCACCAATTTTAAAAACGCGAGAGCAAAAAGTGTTCGAAAGCTTCCACCCACGCGTTGATAATCTGCACTCGAACTCGTAAAAACGTGCAAAAAATCACTTTCCGTTAAGTGAGCAGCTTGCAAAATTTTCCGAAGCACTTTTTCAGTTGGATCGGACTAGCAGGAAAGAAATTGCCAATCGCCGAAGCGAGGATCACTTATAAACGAGATTCGTATCGAAGGCGAAGAGCCCGCGCCGCGAACTTCGGGAGAAAAGTTTACGCGGGAAGTTGAGCGCAAACTGACGGCCACGACGAACCATTGAGAGCGTTCAGGCGTCCCGCTCGTACAGACTGTAGTCCGCCGCGGACACTACGCAGGCGTCAAGCTTAGCTGCCTGACAGAGATGCAGAAGGAGAGAGGGAGAAGAGTACGTAGGTGTACACGTATCTATCGTGAAGCAGCCTGCAGCTGCGCACTTTTTCTCTTTTTCTTTCGCGCGCTGCACGCCGGTAGAGAGAGAGAGAGAGAGAGAGAGAGAGAGAGAGAGAGAGAGGGAGGGAGAGTGAGAGAGAGAGAGAGAGAGCTTGAGCTTGTTTATACAGCGCTGTCATGCCGTTTTTAAGACTCGGATTTTTATTTTACGAGGCTGTAAAATCACTTATTGGCTCGTTTGTAAGGCACGCCGCCGGAAAAGATGTGCGAAGACTATCGGCGACTCTTTAAGTTCGGTACTCGTGTTCTATCCAGTAGTTATTGCAAGTAAAATAGTAACTATTTTATACGTACTAATTTTTAAGAGATTGCTTGATTTGAAAAGAGTTTTAACCACCCTGGTAGAAATCTTACGTAGTTTTTGACTAATGAATAGCCAGAAATGCGATTTCTGGTTTAGTTTTGGCTAG
>JAWWEM010050602.1:0-11116 GCA_035582935.1 Ormyrus thymus
TCTCTCTCTCTCTCTCTCTCTCTCTCTCTCTCTCTCTCTCTCTCTCTCTCTCTCTCTCTCTCTCTCTCTCTCCTTTATGCCTCGCACGCTATCTTCCACCCCGCAGCGGCGCCGAGAGCAGTGAAGGACGCGAGTTCTTTTCTCGCACACGAACACACCTCGCGGCTTCGGATCGCTTAAGAGTCGGAAGAGTGCAGGTCGCCGCGCCGCTTACTTTTTCCCAGCCGGGCGGGGGATTCTTCCTTTTTCTTCGGCGAAGAAGCTCGTTTTGCGGCCGAGTTTCGCGGCATCGGAAATGAGGCTCCGGGGGCTGCAGAGGCGAGAGGATACTTGGCTGTTTGTTTGCCACGGAGCGCCGCGGCGCTTGATTGGAGAGAGAGAGAGAGAGAGAGAGAGAGAGAGGTGCCGCGGCCTCGGCGTGGGATCAACAGTTTTCTTTTCTTCCTCGCGGCTGATTCCCTTGTCGTGCGCGGATAATTGATACTTTTTCCGCGGGGAATCGAACGCGTTTATGTAGGTTAAGAGAAATATCTAGATGAGCTTTTGCGGAATTATCTCTGAGAGAAAAGTTAAACATTTTTTTTTTTGGGTTTTACGGTTCGCCGATAGTTTTTAATTTCGCGTCATCGACTTTATCCCTTGGTAAGCAATTTCAAAAACTAACGAGATCTAATTTTGCCAGGATGTTTGCTTCATTTCATTCAATTTCGATGCAGTGGCACGGCTACTTAAGTTCCCGGGCTAAATCGAATTTTGAAAGCAGCAAAATAGGCAAAGTTTAAATTAATCTTTATTAAATTTTCCCTCTAATCTTATAATTTTTAGTTCAAACAATTCGAAATTATAACGTTAATAGACTATGAAAGATAATTAGCTACCTTAAGCAAGAAAATTGCGTCAAGAAGTTCATTATAAGAGTTCCGCACTACTTCATAACCAATGGGTTAATGTATTAAAAGTTTTCAAAACGCTCTGCGCTGCGTTCGAGAAGTTTGAACAAGTGTAAATAATCTACTTGTACTTGGCGTGTACGTTTTCTTATTCTACTCTCAAATTGTTCACGCTTTAATGAGAGCATTACATCTTGTAGTGCATATTTGTTTCTCGTTATCAAAACGTACGTTCTCGCTTTAAATTACAAAGTTAAATCGCAGGGAATCCCTGCTTTGCCATCAGTCAGCGGTTTATACGTTGCGCAAAATGAATATATATACGCATCGTAGACAAAAATTCATACGTAATTTCGCACTGAATTTATAATGCATACGTCGGGGATGATACTTCAATGTAATACCGTGGAAATTATGAATTTTCAAATTATGCTTCGAAATGCTATATTTTGAGATAATTGTTAAATATCCATGCAACCGCTTAGAATACTTCACGTAAATTAACATGCGTTTTAAGCAATTATGCACTTTATGCATTTTGATTTGAAAAATTAGATTATATTCCGATGGAATTCAATTCCACATATGCAACTATGATAAACTCATCTAAATTAATAGAGATTGAAATACGAAAAATTATTTATTTATATTGAAAAGCTATTTCATCGTTAGTAATTACTCTTTACGTATAAATAAAAATCTTCGTCTGCACGCAACACACACACACACACACAAGCCTCCCGAGTATTTTTCCTCCTTTACCACCGAAAATCAATTTCGCTCCCAGCCCGAGCAAAATAAATCGCGGCGGGCGGCAGCCCCGAATCATCCATCGGTAACATTATCGGACAACTGTAAATAAAAGGCGCAGCGGCGCGAGAAAAAAAAGCCGGGAGGTGTCGGGATCCGCAGCCTAAAAAAAGCAAAAAAAAAGCAAAAAAAAAAAAACAAAAAAACAAGCCGCGGCACACTGCGTATAAGCGAGAGGAGTCGACATCGGCGCGGAAATCAGAGAATTCGCGCTGCGACGTTTTATTTATGGGCCGCGTCACGTGACCGGATACTCGCGCGCGCGCGTATCAAATTGAAATAGTGTCGAGTGTCTCTCTCGCGCGCGCGGGCCTGCCGTCGGTAGCGCGAAAGCGTGGGCCGCGCCTGACGGAGCGCGAAACTACCGCCCGCTGGAGCATCGGCGACAGCTGCGCGCCGGAGCCCCGACTATGCTGAGACCCGCGGCGCGAGGAGGGAGAGAGAGGGAGAGCTTATTTATAACTTGTTAATGCACTTATGGGGATTTCGGGATGCTGATGCGGAGGATTAATGGAGCGGATAATCGTGGGAAGGCTTGCCTTGACGAAAGTGCTGGGTGGAATGTTACGAGTTGGGATGCGAAAGCTGTGAATTGAATTTTAATTTTGAATGATAAATGTTTGAGGATTTATTGATTTGAAGATTTGTGCTGATGGAGGATATATGTGGAGAATTAATAATATTTGAGGACAAGAAGACTTGGCTATAAAGTCAGTAATCAAGAATTTTTGATTTGCTCAAATTGAACATTTTCATAAGAAAGAAAAAATTAAATAGCTATCGATTCTTACAAATTAGAAAATCACTTTCAAGTTTAACATATTAGTTTTCATGAAAGATAACTGACATAATTAGAAAAATACATAGTTTGCGAAAAAATAAAAAAAGCAACAGTTTTAATTAGCAATTTTGAAATTGAGATAAAAAATGAAGGCAAATACTCTATTTTTCATAGTGGTATGATTCCTATTTTTTAAAATTGATCATTAATTACATTTGCTTTCTCTCAAAAATACAAGTGACCTGAATTGCAACGAATCAACGAGAAATCTGCCAATACAAATTTCTAATTACAAATGTCGGCAAAACCCTGAACTTTTTTGATCAGCAATTGCTTCGTTAACAATGATTTATTACTTCGTTGTCGTTTGACCTATTTTTATAAGTCCGACTAACGAATAAGCACATTTCAGCTCATTTCAATGCAACAAACAATTACTACATAGTTCACCGCGGCAAGTCATCATACCCCACATTCGCAGTAGAAAATTGACTTGTTAATTTTGCACGTATCTAAAATTGGCCCGACCGTGTAACGTCCTGCATAAAACAGTCTTTTTCCACTGATAAACATCGCGGCAGCTCGGCACCTCCGACCTCCAGTCTAAATAAAACTGTGCACTCTTCTTTCGTCTCTGCGTCAATAAGAATTTCTCTTACATTTTTTTCTAACTGATCGCGCATTACCGACAAAAAAACAAATCCGGCCTACTCGATAGAAAAAATTCTGCGCGCTCCGAGCGTATCCCCCTACTTATAAACCGCGCGTTATCTCGGCATCTCTCCCCCGACGGCCAAGCGTAAAACGGTCTCGGCACCCACACGCGCATCCTCGCACTTATTTTTTATCGGCTCGGCGACATCCAGTAAATCCAGCCCCCCCCCCCTCCGTATCCTTCCCGACACCCACGCGGCGGTGTGCGTGCGGTAATGCCTCCCTCTCACCTCGCTCTCGCATCGATATCGGAAGGGGGGGACGGCTAGATTTTTATCTGTCGCGCGAGCCTCGGCGCGTATAATCGATGCTCCCGCGATTTACGAGCGGAGATAAAAGCCGCGACTCTAATTTCTTATACGAGTCCCTCTTCCGCTTGATTCTCGGCGTGGCGCATAATGACCGGCCCCGCGAGAGAGGCAGAGAGAGAGAGAGAGAGAGACTCGCGGCAGCCATGTTTATGGCACTTTCGCGGCCGTAAATTTCGCCCTTTACCCGGAGTGAGAGGGAGAGAGCAGTGCGCCGAGGTGAGCGGCGCTTATTATTTTACCGATGCGTTGTGTCCCTACTAGCCTGGCACCTTTTTCTCTCCGTTTCTCTCGCTCCGCGGGAGAGGAGCGAGAGAGAGAGAGAGAGCTTTTACGGCGCTTTTTATGCGCTCTTCGCGCGCGCCTGAGAAATCCCCTTCGCGCTTTATCGATTGACGCCTCGATAGGGACGACCGTAATTATTTGTACAGTGGATTTGTCGGAAAGTGTTGCAGGGGCTTTTAGATCGGCCAGCTGCCCTGGAGCGAATTTTTTGCGAGGCGCTCTCTGGTCCGTCGGTTTTTTCATATTTCGTAGGAATTCTTTGCGGCGCCTTGAGTATTCTGCGAGGGGATAACTTCGGAGGATCGACGATTTATTTATGGTAAAAGTGGGTGACAGGTTGTATTTCAATAATAGCCAGGTGCGAGAAGAGTTTATTGTGTAATAATTTAAGTTTTGCTTTATTGCGCATTATTTTATTGTTAAGTGTTTTCAACTTCCCTTTCTTATTGCTATTCATACTTTCGAGAAACCATTTCAGTGAATTTCTGCTGCGGAGATCTGAGGAAAGTGTATTTGTGTTAAATATTATCTTAATCTTATTTTGTAGAAAATATGTATTAGATAAAAGGACGTTTGTAAAATACATCTCAAGTTTAAATTTTGTTCTGATATGATCTAAATGGGGTAGAGGAAGTAGTTATTTTATTTTTCTATCAATTCGTTGCGACCCAGAAATTCTTTTTTTTTTTTGAAAATATGGACCAATTTTAGAAGTGCAAAGTATATTAACTTGAAATAATAACTGCTATTTCATAGGGCTATTAAAATTTTTAATTCTTTAGATAAAACTATTTGGGTTAAAACTAAATGATATTCTTGGCCTCTTTCACCGCTACACGATCGTTTTAATTTAATTAAAACTTTTATACGTATAAATACGATAAATTAAAACGGGCATAACGATATAATTTGAAAAGGAATTTAAGCTTTTAATTAACACTCAATAATCCTAACATCTTTATTAAAAAAAAAGTCTCGAGACACAACCCTGACGTCGCAATAGATATCCACGTTAATTAAAGGCATTCATCCGCTCTCGACAAAAGGAATGAAAATTCAAAGGAAGGAAAAAAAACTACCACAACTCATCCAGCAGCAGCGGCAGAACAAAGACAACGTCTGAACCAAAGGGGGTGTGCAGAAAAGCGCGAGGAAAGGTGTCAAGAAAATTAATTTTTTTAAATCTCAGTCTGGGCGCATAACCCTGGAATGGATAGTCGGCCTTATCGCGGAGGCGGCGTGGAAGAGGTAGAAACGAAGAGAAGAGCCGAGAGAGAGAGAGAGAGAGGCCCACAGTGGGTATTAGCATTTTACTCGGGGTGTTTACTGCGGCCGCCGGCTTAAATTTATCCGGACGTTAATGGCCTGTGCTTGCCCGGATTGTCGGCGGCGATAAGACTGGACCAAAATTGGTAAACATCCCTTATTCCGCTTTATTTCTCTCGGCGCAGTTTCCCTCGCCTTCCGGCGAGGCCGGAAGGGCGACGGTCGCGGTGTAAATTGCGAGAAAAATTCGGTTTTTCGAAGGCGCTTATTAAATATTTGGAGGCCGCCCGGCCCTCTGCGGCCGGGAGAAGTAATTAAAATGGCGACTTGGGGATAATCGTTTCGTTAATGAGTTTCAATTTCGAAAGTTTCCTTATTAAAATTTTTACGCGGCTCTCGGCGAGCGTTATTTCTTGGCTAGCTAGAAATTAATTGGTATTTTTTTAAATGACTGCCGGGTTTTTATTCTTAAACAAGAGCTTGCAAATTGAATTTTTAAGTTGAGAGAAGTTAGAATTACTTTTTTAGTGCTAATGAGAATTTTTTACAGGCTCTTGGGTAAGCGTGGAAAATTCAAATTTTCAGAATTTTCGGTTCAAATTTAGATATTTTCATCACTTTAAATTTTAATATTTTCACTCCGAGGAAGAAAAAGATTCCAAGTGCAAATAAGTAGAAAAAAATATTTTGCAAGAGAGTAAAAACAATTTGAAAAATATATGTTTTTTGTACAATTTTAATCTAAAATAATATTTAAATAATTTTAATTATAGGAACAACGAAAGCTGTATTTATTCCTAAGACAAAATAGTAGAAAAATAATAAATTTTTAATTCAATAGACAGACTATATAATAGGACGAATAGCTTATCAACTAAAACCGTAATTAATCAAACAGTTTACTGCGTCATTAAGAAACCCGCCCGAGCGCCAGAAAAATCCAAAGTACAACAATTAGATTACAGCAGCCAAGCCCAAAAGCACATCTTTCGAAAAGCTGACGCAGCCTGCTATACTGCATCCGTTCGAGCCGTCCGGAAAAAGCTCGTCGACGCGCTCACTGGGTCGCTACACTGCACGCGCAGCGAAAGCCGCTCCGCCCTCCTTCCCTCTCGATTAAATCCCGCATTAAAGTCGCGAAGGAGGGGGGGGGGCGAATCAAAAAGCGCAGGCGGACCTCTTTTTTCGGAGCCGGGGGAGCTCCGCTAAAAATCCAAACGTTTGCTCTCTAACGACTCGTCATTCTTCTGTGTACACGAACGGCGGCTATATCTACCCGGGAGAGGAGAGGGCCTTTTGTGCGAGCGAGCTTTCTTCGGCTGCTCTCTTCCCGAGGGCGGGGGGAGGGGGGAGGAGGGAAAAACGTGCGCCCCAAACGACCGGGCCGACTCGATCCGCTCGCGTAGACGTTTTACGCGAAAGCGAAATCGCGCGTCGGCTTTTGGAGAGGGAAGTATTTTTCTGCCGCGTATTATGAAAATTGTTCTTTGGGAGCACGAGATTTGTTGCTCGCTGAGTGAGGGGGCTTTTTTGCGGATGTAAAGAGACTTAAAACTACTTTGTAGGGGCGGTAAATTTAGTGAGAGTTGCTGGTGCTGCTGTTTAACGATTTACGTAGGAAAAGAAGCTGCAAAAAATTATTTGAAAAGTTTAAATGTAAGTGACACTTGTTGCATTTTTCAAATAGGTTAGTCAATATTTTTAAGCAGTCTATTTATGAGATGACTAACAGAAAGCGTCGCTACTTGCTCGTGAACGCATTCAATCTCTTTTTAATATATCATCAAGTTTAAAATGTATGTTCAATTAAAATGAAATTAATGACGTCAAAAACTATAAGTTTAATTATTACATACAAAACCAGATTCTAACAATATTAAACGCACATAAAAATAGCATTAGTTTACAATAATTAATCGGTACTTCTCCAAGAAAATTTCATAATAAAGAATAATTTTATCACTCCGAGATTATCAAAAAATTGCAGCTTACAAAACTGAAAATTTAAAATGGCTATTAAAGCAGAACCAAGGAGGAAAAGGGGGATGAAAATGAAAACTTCGAAAAAGAACGTAAAAGCCGGCAGTGGGTTACGTACGATCGACGGGGGTGGTGATCGGTCCAACCATGACCTGCTTGCATTGTACTCGGAGCGATAGATTTTACGTGTAAATGGAAGCGAGATGCCCCGACGCGCGTGTATAGCTCGGCGCTCGGAATTTAGCGGCCGTAAGGGCGGGAAGGGCGGAGCGCCGATTTCAGAAAGTTGAGGGAAGCCAAGCGTGAGGGAGTGCTGGGATGAAAAAGGAGGAGATTTATCTCTCTCTCTCTCTCTCTCTCTCCCGCTCTGCTTTTATGCGCTCTGTGTGCTCTGCTTTTTACGGCGCTCTCTTTTTGTTTTGCCAATAACAAAGGGCTCTCGCATATTTTGCGGGGTATTTAGATACTTGTTTCGTTTCGCCTCAATTTTCGGCTAATTGAGAGGCTTTTATGCTGATTGGACGCTTTTACTCGAATTCCTATCAAAAGATTTTGGAGAGACAAGCTCTACGCGAATAGTCCTGTTTTATGGGCCATTTTCTCTTCCATTTCTAAAATATTTTTAAATTTAGTTATAACTTTATATTCTGATTGCACACTGAGAAAAAAATTTGATTGAATCAATGGAATTTTACCAATAACTATTCACAACTAAAATGTTTGCTTAAATTGGTAGGATGAACACAATTAATTCTTCAGTACAAATCTTTTGTTTTAACAGACTAAGCTTGTTGATTGAATTTAAATTTATATTAATTCAAACTTATCAAAGAAAATTTAATAAAAGAAATTGCTTCGAACTTTTGTATTATATCTTTCAATGAACTTCTAAGCTTACAGCATAATTTTTACATTGAAACTTTTATTCTAAATTCGCAATTATTTTTTATACATTTTTAAAACGCTTTCAGACACTTTCGGATAGACGGAATTAATTACGCTCGCTTTACTTTGTTTTCGCAGTACACTTTATTCAAACGCTGTTACTATATATAAAGTACCGCTACCGATGCGGTCTGATGTACCAATCAACTCAAATTTTGCCACTTGCAGGTAGATTCCTGCCTCAGATCCTTCAGTCACCTATGGGTTCTCGCAACAGTCGTGCAATAACCTGTCGTTTTGAATGCTGTCTTGTTTAGTCACGTGGTGTAAGACTATAATACATTTCTTAAAATGCGAGAGAAATAATGTTTACATTTTCACTGACCCTCATAGCCTTTTACGTACATCATAATATATGCGAAACAAAAAATTATATTTTTAGAGATGTTCTGCTTAAGTTAAAAAACTTTTTTATCGGCTTAATTTTTTTTTACTATTATTTTAATAAATATTTCTTTGAATAATTAGTTTACTCTTTTAATTATTTGAATGATCTGTTTAATTTGTAAAAACAAGTCCTTTTATTTTAAAAATTTACTATAATTATTTATTTAAAGTAAAATCCGCTTATTTCAATGGTATTATCCGTATTATCTTTTACTTCAATCTGCGTACTGTTAAATTAATAGTATATTCAGTTGTGTCTATTTAACAGTACAGATTCTATTAAATCAATGACAGTATCATTGAAGTATTAGAATATCAGTTAACTTAACTAATTTTTTTTTCTCAGTACATTGATTTCAAATAATTGATTTCCCTACTTCATAAAAAAATTAATAAGAAAATCGTTATTGCGTAATTATGTAGATAAATATTTAGTAAAGAAAGCGGCTTCATCCACGTCTCAATTCTGGATAGTTATACTTATGAAATAATACACGCTCACAAGTCCCAGACCTTTACTCGACACTTTATTTCGATAAATAAGCCATAACCGCAAAGGGACATTCCTCCATTTTTCAAGAGAGCGGCCCGCGCAAAACGGCCTTATAAAATACGCCATCAGCGATGATTTGTATCTCACTCGAATTCAATCGCGCCGCTTATCGCTCATAAACTCCCAGCGCCGCGCGCGTCCCTTTTCCTTTTAATCGCGCGCGGACTCGCGTCGTAAAGCACCTCGGGCGGTAAACTGCCCCCCCCCCCCCGCCATAAAGAAGGCAAATTGTTTTAAAAGAGTCAACACGAGAGTGCTCGGCTCTCGGCCGCGCGCGGCGTCGAACAAACAAATCGCCGCCGCCGCCGCCGATCGAGCGATTATTCAAATGAGCGGCTGCGAAATTTATGAACCGACTCTTCCCCCCGTCTCTCCCTCTCTATTGCGCGCGCGGGGCAGAGGAATAAATAATAACGAGCCTAAGAGAAACTGCGCAATTTCCCCGGGACTAATAACAAGCTGGCGGCGTAATGTACCGAGAGAGAGAGAGAGAGAGGGAGAGGAAGAAGAGGTACAACCTTGCACCTTGAATTCGCGCGCCGGGCGCATTAAGCTCGCATTGGCCCTCGAGGCTTCGCTTTCATGCGAAGCAAGCGCACGCAACGCGCGCCTGGCATGCGCAGCCGCGCGCGCGCGCACACAAGAGCGAGGTGCATGCCGAGAGCGCGGGCAGGCCAGGCATGTGCGTCTGTATGCGCGAGCCGGGGGATTTCGAAGGCCACGGAAACGCGGCCCGCGGCGACGGGGAAAGCTCTTTTGTGCGCCGCTCCGGATCGCGGGGATCGGCTGAGATTTTCTCCCTCGGAGGCTAAAAATTAACGGCGGCATCGATGTGCCCGAGCGCTGTGGACAATTTCGCTTTGGAGGAACGGCCGCCTTGGAAACCTGAACGTTTATCTTATATGATCGCCATTAACTGCATTAAGCTCACCGCTCTTTGGGAGTCTTATTTTCGCGGTGGTAAATACGGGCAGCGGCGGGATTCACTTTGAGCGCGTTTGCTCGGCTATGGTTTTACAAGCATTCGCGATTAGTTTCGGAATTCATGCATAGTAATTTCGTAAATTGCGCGCCGATGAGTAAGTGGAAAAAAACTTAACTTACTTTAAGATGTCTGTAATAAGAAAGTGTTGAGTAGATGTGCACCGCGGCAGTAATCTTTTAACTAAAATACGATAAAAGAAACGTTGAATAGTGCTCCCGTACGAAATTGTTACGTTAAAAATCTGTTAAGTGCCGTCAAGTTTAAATCTGCCCCTTTTTTTACAACGTTAATATTTCCTTCAACTTTTCTTCAAATTAACAAAGTTTCCTAATTTTTGCACCACCAAAGGGAAAGGCAGTACTTAAACGCTTGAGGGCATTGAAAGTTTCGGATGAAAAATCTTTTAATATCACGGGAAAAGTTCGTCCTCCAAATTTTCTGTACTTTACGTTGTACAAAGAATAAATGATTGAATTCTTGTTTTTTTTTTTTTTTTTTTCGCTGAAAAGTAAATTAAGTAGCAGCGATAAAAATTTCGTACCCAGGAAAACCGGATTACTTTTAATTGTGAGCGAAGCGCACTAAAAATATGAATTAATTGCACAGATTTTTTTTTTTTTTTTTGTTAATTTTAATAGAAGGCAGAGGCAAACTAATTGCTATTACAAAGGCAGAAAAAGCAAGGGGGGGGGTATATGAAAACATTTGGTCATTCCGCGTTTAACGAGAAAACCGTCGACTTTTCCATCCGAATTATTCATTTAATTGCCAAGCGCTGAAATTCAAAAGTTGAAAACGACGGAGCATTTGTTCCCATTTGTGGGGAATGTATTTAACTGATACGGTTTACAAAAGAATTATATAAAATAAAATATATTATGGGATGCAATGAATTTTCACTATTTGAAAATTCAAAAATTAAACTAAGCAACGATACAAATGACTCGATTTGTTTCATAAAAATATTTTTGTAATGTAAATAACGTATTTTAGTAAACTAACTAAAGTAAACTTTGGAAAATTAATTTAAAACGTTTCATCGGCTATTTAGAATTTAGCTTGATTAAATACAATTTATTGACCAGAGCAATTATCGTTTCTCGTCTGCAGAAACGCAATAGGGCTTTAATTCGAACAATACACGGAGAAAAATTTTCTAGAAAAAATTACAATAGTACATTTTAATTTGATCACAGACTGTAAAAATCCTAA
>JAWWEM010050603.1:0-11115 GCA_035582935.1 Ormyrus thymus
TAGCCAAAACTAAACCAGAAATCGCATTTCTGGCTATTCAGTAGTCAAAAACTACGTAAGATTTCTACCAGGGTAGTGGACAATCCCTAACACTAATGGTTTCTGGCGACAACTGACGAGAATCCAACCTAACTCGTCATTTTTCGCAAAAACCGAT
Organism: Ormyrus thymus; assembly: GCA_035582935.1. Lineage (NCBI taxonomy): Eukaryota > Metazoa > Arthropoda > Insecta > Hymenoptera > Ormyridae > Ormyrus > Ormyrus thymus. The sequence goes on from JAWWEM010050603.1 coordinate 158, forward strand.
CAATGGGGATTAAATATGTTCTTCCGACGCAATAAAAATCATTAATTTTCTGCAACTTGCAATCGCTGTTTAAGTTGCAATAAAGAGACATGTTAGATCTTAAAAAAAAAACAGAGTACAGAAAACTAAACTTTAGAGCTTAAAAAGTACAAGATTGAAAGAAACGATGGAAAAATAAAGATAACTAAGGATGAGTCGCAAATTGATGTTGATTAAAAACGATTTATGTATTTTCGTGTATAATCGTAAGCGCGCATCCTCCTCTGATAAAATAAGAGGTTGACTGATATGTAAACGAACCTATAATCTTGAAAAGCAGAAAAGATTTTTACTGAACTCGATGGTGCTTATTCTCGGACTACAGAATAGAGTCAAGATGGAAAAAAATAACGCTTTTAATTGTAAAACCGTGAGGATAAATAAACAATTATATTCTACGCATGCACTTTACCGCCTTTTCCCTTACGAAGCTTCAAAGAAGTTTAATTTTAGGGCACAGTGTCTGTCAATTTAACCCAATCATGTACGTTATTATTGTTTGTTACATTTTTCTTTTTATATAAGAAGTTGGCGATAGTTTTATATACGTATAAATTGTTCATGATTAGATATTCATAATAATTTAGTTTTTATTAAATTAAATGATGTAGGCAAAAAATATTTAAATTGTAAGATTGTAAACTTTTTTATTTTGTACTCTAATTATTGTAAATAAATTTATCAACACACATACAGTTCACGAGATACATATTTGAATGTATGAACGTCTTAATAAGATGTATTTATTCTTTAATTTTGTGAATATTCAGAATTAAATATAATTGTTGGGAAAGAAGAAAAGTTAACGCTTTTGAAGTCCATTTGCTCATAGGTTATCACGGTTAGAAATTATTTTAAAAAATTTTTTACAACATATAATTATCGACTTTTGTGCTTGTGTTTATGTTTGTGTGAACTTTTTTCGTGTCTCTCTTCGGACCTATCTCTTGATTTCCGTTGCTTTCTTTTTAATAAATGTCTGTCATCTTCTTCTGACGAGTGACGCTTATGTTTTTTCTTTTTCTTTTCATCTTTGTTCCTAGAATCTCGATCGGAGCGATTTCTACATTCATGATCATTTCTGTCCTTTTTGTCTCTTCTTTCTCTGCTACGATCTCTGCTCTTATCTCTTCTATCTCTACTCCTTTCTCGGCTACGATCTCTACTCTTGTCTCCCCTGTCTCTACTCCTTTCACTACTTCTGTTCTTTTTGTCCTTACTTCTTCCTCTTCTATCTCTACTTCTTTCTCTGACTATTTCCTTACTTCTACTTTTTTCATTACTTCTACTTCTATTTTGACTTTTATCTCGCGTTTTACGATCTAATTTGCAATCTCGGTCATCGCGCCTCGAGTCGCGCTTTCTATCATCTCCATTTTTACTGCATTCTTGTTTACGCCTGCTATCTTTCTTTGAATCATATTTATTTCTTTCTTTTCTTGGACTTTCCGATCGATCTCGATTTGTTTGACTTCTGTGCTTTTTAATTTCTTTTGACTTTTCTTTATCTTTCTTTTCATCGTCTTCTTGATCAAAATACTTTATACCTTTGCCTTTACCGCGCCAGCGCATTTTGGCTACAGACTGTGAAAAATCCACATGAATTCGTCGGTCGTCAATAAGAACATTGTCCATTTTGAAGTATGCGTCTTCGCAACTCTTTCTCTCGGCAAACTCGATAAAAGCGTACTGTAAGGAATCGCCTGACTGTTTATCTCTAATAACTTCACAGCTGAAATATAATTTTACATCTATAAATATATTTTTTAATTTTAATTTTCTAGTTTTTCACAAGCTTATTTAAATTGAAAAAATTTAAATTAATACAACAAGAACTGATACTTTTATAATTTTAACTATTTAATATGTCTTACATATCTTAAATTTCGACTTTTAATATTTCAATTTTTTAAACGTACCCAACAATCTTTCCAAATCTGCTAAAAATGATTTCTAAATCGTCATCATTTGTAACAGGATTTAATTTACAAACAAAAAGGACATTTTCAGGAGGTGCCATTTCAGCATCCGGAATATCACCAACAATTTCAAGAATTGTTGCTCTAGCTTTAGCTTCTTTTTCTTTTTGCATTTCTACAATTTCTTCTACAGTCATTCCTTCTGTATCATCAATTATTTCATCTGCAGCAATGCGCTCACTCTAAAAAATATTTTAAAGTTAGAATTTTTAGAAAAGTTTACAATTGATTAAATTATTATGATCAATAGTTATTACTGTTAACATTTCCGTTGTTGGACCAGGACTTGCATTTGGTATCACAAGTCCTTGCGGATCATCATATGGATCTTCCAAAATGACTGTATGTGATATTCGAACATCTTGATATGGCCTTTGATCTACGTCACATATTATCTCATTAAATTTTAAAATGATATCAATACCTTCCGTTATTTCTCCAAAAACACAGTGTTCTCCATCAAGGGATTGCAGTTCAGATGCGAGGGTAATAAAAAATTGTGATCCTAGCATATTATTTCCACAATTCACCATTGAAATTAATCCTGCTTTATCATGTTTTATTTTTGGTATTTGTTCAGCTTCATAATAACGAGCTTTTTCTCCTAGAACGATACCATAAACACTTTCTCCACCTTTGCCAGTAGCTGTAGGATCTCCTGTCTGAGCAATAAAATTGCTTTGCACAGTGAAGAATAAGCTCCAATTGTAATACTTGATTTTGCATAATTTCAAAAAGTTTCGACATGCTGTAATTATTTAAAAATATTATAATTTAAATATTTTTGCCATATATATATATATATATATATATATATTATATATTAAAATTGTAGACTATCAGAAAAGAAAAGCAGTATAAATAATTCATAAAAAATTTCTTGTAAATATTAACTTTAACTTCTCTAATTGGAATTTTTTTCAATAAAGAGTAGTGTTTAAGATAACAACTATTAAACATTGCTTTAAACATAAATAAATATGGTTGTTACCACTATTTATTAATGAAATAACAAATTTAAATAAAGTATATTTATACAAAAACCAGTTATTATTATAAAATTAAGTATTGTTGAAAACATTATTCAGTAAGAAATATATATAACTTTTTAAGTTTGATGATTGTAAATAAAAGCGGTTGAGGAAAACGAGGTTAGAATTAGAAATACCTGAAACACTCACTTTGCGGTCTCTCCTTTGTATATAAATCGACGGTAAAATCACCAATGGTGGTTTCTATAACTACAGCCATAACTCTTCTTTAACGGAAAAAATTTTAAGTATGCAGAATTAAATTAATTAAAAGAGGAAAAAGTGTAAAATAACCTATCAACTCATTTTTACGGAAGCATAATCGTTTCTTTTATTTCTATCACCTTTTTTTATAATTGAATATAACAACTTAAAAACGCAAATTGACGACAAAAGATATATATTTTACAAGACTTAAATCGTTTTTAAGTATTCAGAAACTTTCGTGAACGTGAATGAAAAAACATATCTGTACGTTTCAACAAAAGTAACCGCAAGGCAAACGCACGGTTGCGGTACCCGCCAATAATACATCGCACCGATAAACGAGTCAACAATGGCCGATTCAAAATTTTCGCGCCAAACTTCCTTCGCTTCACCCTCTCTCTATATTTATATTGTAAATCTCTCGCTTTCTTCCTAAATTTTTTACTCACTTATTTATAATATTTATCCGTTGAATAGAAAAAAATCACTTAATGTTTTACTTAAATATTTTTTGCACTCAACGATAATACATAACGTTCCAAGTTGATTAGAACTTGGCATATTTTTTATTACCTCCAGCAGTCTTTATTGATCTTTTAAATTTTTCATTGTTCTATGAATGCGATATTTATTTGGATTGTTGATAATGCATTAGAGATGGCTAAATTTTTAAATAAAATGAATACGTTATTTTACTGATATACAAACTTTATAATAAAAAAATAATATATTTAAATTGATAAGCAGAAAACTCTCCGTATTTATACTAATGATGGTTCTTATCATAAATTGAATGGATATTTTCATATGTAAGTGCTAATAAATGAATAACAGGCCAAACGCCAAACTGGCGATAACTATCATAAAGATATAAAGAAAAGAATTCCGACAAAAGATGAAAAAAATAGCTGCACGTTTCAGCTCTAAGTAAAATTTATATAAAAATATGGAGAGTGAAAAATCTACCTTGCCACGGCATCGTTTAACGGCATAACTAATATTTTCAAACATACATTTACATTCATACATACATCCGTACACAATTATTGAAATCACACATAACTCAGTACATTAATCTTATTTATCTTCGAGTTAAAAAAACAAAATGTTTAGAGACATGTGATGAGTTTTTGCATGTACTTTTTCATTTAACAACTCGGTTATTTTATTTTATAATTATAAAATTGCGGTTCACGTCTCGCTAAACTTGTACATTCTTTATATAATATTGCGCCTTATTCACGAAGAAGTCATGTTAGAGTCCTCTATAAAATAATGAACAAAATAATCGTTTCGAGTTTTATCTGCAGTCTCAGGTATGTAAATATATACATACGTGTAAAGTTCATTATAAACGACAAGACAAGTCGTGCGTTCTATTCTAGTGGCAACAAGAGGTAAATAGAAAACGAAAAACGGCAGAACTATTTGTACAATTTATAGAATTCTGAATACCTTGCAGTCGAAACTTATTACACTTGCTGCTTTAACTGCAAGAAGATTTATCACTTGACGTTGATGACCATTGATTCCTCAGTTCTGTAAGTACTGTCGCAATGTTGTAGTTACTCTTGATTATCCTTACGAGAGCAAAACTATTTTCGACTTTTCGCTAAGTATTTCTCTCATATTTAAACTCTCGCTCGTTTTTCAAGAAAGCTTTAGAGATGAATATGTACAGAGGAAAGTTCAAATCATTGATTTCAGATAATCTATGAAAATAATATTAAATGCAATATTCATGAATTGAACAAATGATTATAAAAAAAACTTTCTTGATAAACAAAATATAATAAAAATTCTCAAAACATCATAAATTGTTCAATTCGACACATGAGAAAACCAAGTCTTTAAAAAGAACCGATGAATTCGTAAAATTCCAGACTAACTCTTCGGAGTTGTTAACATTTTTTCAAGGTGTACCTTTTAAAATGTTGGTGTGTTTTGACAGAAGATCCTTGTGCGAGGATTCACCGTCGATGTTGAGATTCGAAAGCCAACTGGTAGACGAGTTTGTCGGGTAAAAACAAGGTTTGACGAAGGGCTTATTTGGAGATATCACTGAAGTACGAACGAAGGTAGGTTCAACACGCATTTCCGGAACAGTGGAAGTTACACGCTGCTTCAAAGGATCACGATTCTCGTCAACCGAGACATATGAACCAGACTGTCGCTCTCTTACTTGTGTCTCCGGAGATTCTTCCTCGTCTGAAGAGCATAAATCTACTAAAATAATGGATTTCGCAGATCTTGCTCTCTTAGCTGCACTTGACGCTGATACTCTGTTGTTAAGTAATGATTGCTGACGATTAACAATTGATGGTACAGCTGGAGTTGACATTCTCACTAAAGATTTTGCTACTACATTCATTACTGGTGACATCTGCTGCGTAATAATTACTCTTTCGATTGCTCGAACCTGTTTATTTCTGATTATCTGGGGCGTATGTTGATTCGAAGTTACAAATTCATCGTCTTCAAGGTCGATAATGATAGGATTGGTTTCGTCACCTGGTGCAGGTTTATGTACCGTCTCATTCAACGGTGATCGCGGAAGTATACGAGGCACTTCGCGCTCTGGAGTTTTATATCTAGATGGATCACTTTTAACTTCTTCTAATTCCTCATCCGATAATCGATTTATTACTACGTATAATGGTTTACAAGCTACGAATAGTAGTTGAGACCGCAAGTCTAATACTGAAAATTAAAAATAAAATATTTTATTTTTGGAGGAAACGTTAATTTTTTTTGCTCGCGAATAATTATAAAATAATCGTAAGGGAATAATTGTGTGCTGTATAAAAATAAATAAAATATTTTTGGATACAGTATGAGTAAAATATGCAAATAATATTTTATTTAATCTTATATATCATAGAGTATTTGCTTACGATTATTTTATTATGATATAAAAAAATATAATTTAAAAACTTGAAATAAAACTAATGGTTTTTCTTTCAAAACTCTTTTATTAATTTTATTAATTAACAAATCCAACGTTTCGACTTCAACCGGAGCCTTTATAAAGGTAAAAAACACCTATCGAGGTCGAGCCGCAGCAAAGCCAGTCAAAACTTAACTTTTCGGTTGAAATCGAAAGGTTGGATTTATTGATTAATAAAATTAATAAAAGAGTTTTGACAGAAAAACAATTAGTTTTATTTTAAGTTTTTTTAAAAAACAAGAATCTGTCATTAGAATCGTCATATATCATTTAAAAAAATATAATGTGCAAATCCGTGCGTACGTTTTACGCACCGAGTGTAATCATGCAATTCAGTGGCCGGTGAAGCCTTATTTTGCGCACGTATTGTACTCAGATTGAAAATAAATATAAAAACAAAGCCTTGACATACTTATTTTCAGAATGATTTATATTTAAATAAAAAAAATTGAAGAAAAAATTGTTTTATAATTTTCTTCTACATACAAAAATTCTGATCAGAAAAATTTTGTTTTATGTATGCTGTAAAATTATTTTTTCAAAATAATTTCAATAGAATATTACATACCTAGGCCAATAAAATAAAAAATATCTCAGATCACACGTAATTATCAACCTCGGCTTCACCACGGCAGACAATTACATTTGATCCTTTCTTTTTTGCTGGCCATGGTACTAATGTACTAAATGTACGTAATACACTAATTTATCTAAGTTCAATCGTAACAACTTGAATACATATTGCTCAAAAGCGGTCTTGATTCAGGCGGTTAAGGCATCGGGTTGTTTACCTCACGGTAAACGCCGAACTTAGCTTCCCAAGACAAGGCTGCTCGAGGGCGTGGGTTCGAATCCGCCCATCAGTCCGAAATTTTCGGAAACATTGCAAAAAATGTTTGCCGGATTTTTCAGTCGACCGCGATAACCCTTACAGAAAAAAACCAAAAAGTAAAACTACTTGTTCCAACCTACTGACTATAACCCTATGGAAAAGGTCCGATAAAACCTTATGTACCCATACCGGTATCGGGTTATATGCATCAATTTTACCAGGTCTTTCCGACAGGGAACTCTGTCGCTAATACCCGAAAGGGGGATGCGACATTAAATAACTAATTAAAAAAAAAAATTGCTTATTTTTTATAATATTTACCAGGTTTTTCAGTGTAATTTCCAAAATTATATTCGCGAGCGTATTCATTGGCTTTTGGTGTTCGATCACGGTTAGGCTTATATGTTACAGGCCATCTTTCAAACTCATTAGATTTCATTAACCACTTTGGTTTAATAGACGTCCCTAAAGGTGGTGCGCATAAATGTCTTTCTATTCTTTCCAAACGTTCTTGATGTATGTTTTCTGTCATCATCTTAGATTTTCTGACCAGAGCGAGACCCGCTGGTGAAGAAAAAGGTATCGTAGGGCAACGGGTTAAATTGACAGCACCTCTTATACGCCCTGAACTTCGGTTCTGCTCATTATTGTCGTCGTAGAACGGCACAGAAGTAGCCTTTTCAGTTGAATCAGTTGGTGATGTTGATTTAAGTTTGAAATAATCCATAAATTGATTTTGTTTTATTTCTGGTGCAATTTCTGCTTCTGGAGTTATTGGTCTAGGTTCAACGCGGTAACACAGCTTTTCATGTTCCTAAATGGTTGAAGTACAGTTTTCTTAGTGACTAGTGAAAAATGATTCATGCTGGTTTAAGTATACTTATAAAATTTTGAATGATTATTTAATAGACAATATTCTGTATTAGTTTGAGTTGACAAGCTATAATTTGAAAGCTAAAATTATACTAAGAGTATACTAAACATATTTAGTTTAATGATAATTTATACCTTCATTTGGCTTAAACCAATGAATTCCGCGTCGCAGTTGTCACAAAGATAAATATCATCACTTGGTGGTTCAACCATTGCTGGAGAAGGTGCTTGTTTCTGGGCTGAGCGAGTTCTTAAACATTTTGTACCATTTGGTAAATTCTTTTTTGTCTTTTTTAATGGTAAAAGCATCTTCCTTGGATCTAGAATTTTTCTGTCATAGTTCTGCAAGTTTTTCGAAATTTAGTATACCTTATTCAATTATTGAATAAATAAAATTGAGAAAGTAACAAAATAACCTCCAATTAATTTTAATTATTGAATATATTAAATTATTATATTTATATAATAAGTTAATTTAAAATTAAATTACACAATTAAATTAATATAACAAATATTCTACTAAAACTTCAAAAACACAGTAGCATCATTAAAATTTTATTCTACAAACATTATATTATGCTATCAAAACACAGAAACTCTAGGAACAGTGATAGTACAAACGTCTCACCATATTTTCATTTCGAAAAGTAACCAATAGTTTTCCAGTAGGTTTAAGATATAAACTTGTAGTAGAATCCCAATTATTAACATACTCCAATTTGTTGTGTGGATACTGTGCTAAGTAGGAGCAGAAGCGAAGTAAATATTCACTTCTGTGATACGTATAGCACCGGAAAACAAGTTTTTTTAAATTATCCATGTAACTCTGAAATATAAATAGAATGATTAGAAATTTAAGTTTAATAACACAACTGAACATTTTATTTTTAAATATATTTTTCAAAGAGAAAATCTTTTATATATCTTTACTGTATTTTAAATAAAACATTGTTTACAATACTCTTAATAGAAATTATTATTAAATAATATGATAATACTATTATATACAATTGTAAACAAATCTTTAAAATTTTAATTGTTATAGTAGTTGCTCATAGAATAACTTATTATACCATTCATTTTTTTACCAATTTTTTTACTTTTTTTAAAATTAAAATATATGTAAAACAGAATGAAATTATAATAACAAAAAAAAAATTATGTATGTTATGTAGAAAATTTACAAATTACCCTCTAATTCAATAAAAATATGTCTGAATAAAATTCTCTGTGTACAGTGATTTAATAATTAATTGTTTTGCAGTAAGAAAATTATCAATCGTAAGCTAAAAAAAATGTCTTCGGACAAGTTTTTTGCATATAATTTTTTTTCATTTTAAAACTAATTAAAATCCTCATTTCTGAAGGATCTTTACTACAGTACGTTGACATATCCTTTAGAACTCACTTCTTTAGTGAAGGGAGTGTCAACGCTAACAACGGCACATTGTATTCGTGTTGAGCAAATATAAGTCCGGCAGCGGTTGCTCGCGATTTCTAGACGCGACCTGGCAGCCATTTTGTTCACTGAGTTTTCACGACCACAGAATTCTCAAAGCTACCGAAAAGATTTGGAATAAACATTTTTATCCAAATATAAATAAAGAAAACAATCCTTTGCAGTGTTATTTTAAAGTAATATCACCACTGCGGAAGATCACGTGAAGAACATTTTCAATTTTCTTTAATAATTTAAAGTTATTGTTTTGTAAAAAAAAACAATGTTTTAACATCAAATATTAACATCATGGTTAGCAGCAATAAAAGAAAACATTTGCAGTGAGAACCACTGTCAAGACTATGAAACGCATCGATTTTCTTTGGGATCCACGACAATTTCTAAGAAAATATAGTCATCGTTTTAAAGATCTACAAAGATTGAAGAAATAAAGAATTATTAAAGGCATTAATCTAAAAATGCCTATAAAATATTTCACAACGCGAATGAATTGTAATAATTGCACGTTGGAGAGTTGCCATTATCGGATCTTATCAATTGAAATTCGACCTTTTTAGAAAATCAATTTACGATGTTGAAGCAATAATATTAAAAGTGGTCATTATGTACATATTTAAGAATTCGTAATTAAATTTGGAAAAGCTAATAAATGTGAAATTAGAAGTATGTAAAATGAATGATGTACATCATGAAATTACATTTCATTAATGACCAATTAAATAAAATGAATTATTAGATTAAAAAATTTAAGTATAACATGTCTTCTAAATTAAATGTTGTTGTTCATAGTTTTTCTATATCCTTCTTAAGATATACAAAGAACAAATATTTTCTAAGTGAAAAATAAAATCCGATGAATTATTTTTTCAACCAGAGCAGTACGCTTTGATAAACATTTATATGTTCGGCAATTTTTTTTCCTTCTCTTTTTTTTTTTTTTTTTTGTTTCAGTTTGTTAACTCATGATTCGTATTGTACGATCGTCAAACCATGGATGCTTAGGGGGAACACCGCAGCATAGCATAAAGACGTTCTGTTCTAAGAACACTGCGGTCTTTCTCAAGCTCGTAGTGGTTCTCATTCGACACCAATTTAAGGAGGTTCAGTGGTTAATCGAAACCGTAGAGAGGGACTTGAAATTTTGTTTTATTCTACAGTTAAAAATAGGATTAAACAATTTTTTTCTGATTTTTTTACCTCGCGGTTTTCGATAAAAAATTCTTGAAAATTGAAGTCTTAACATGAGCTCTTATCGAAAAGAGAGGTTATGAAGCGCTTAAACGTAAGAATTCGCGATAAAAACACATAGAGATTAACATAAAACATCGATAGTTTTATAGAAAAACAATCAAGGAATCAAAATGTGCCCGGCTGTGAATAGCTTATCAAGAATTTGACAAAGAGCTTAGGGACAACGTAAACAAAATGTCGAGTTCGTAGGCTGCGGAGGGGGCGCGCAGTTAACGGGGCGCCGCTCATGGTTGAATCTCCTTAAGGAGTCCTTGGCCTTTAATAATAAAATCACGTACATCTCTAAAACTCGACAATAGTGTAAATAAACTATGCCAGATTCATTTACGAGAAAGAAATT
>JAWWEM010050604.1:0-11115 GCA_035582935.1 Ormyrus thymus
TCAGGATAGTGCAAGTTTGTCCTTCGATTACGATAGAGTATACTAATTTTTAATGAGATATTTTTCTCAGTGTATACAATTGTCACCGACTGTAACAAGGACACAGATCTTTTCAAACCTACATTTAGACATTTTTTTATGCAACCAATAGTTTTTATAATAAAGAAAACAGGCTTTTCCATGAATAATTATACTGTACAACGTGAATAAACTGTTTATGACCCTGCTGGAAATCACCCATTTCTCTCGCATTTATGAAATGCTTTTTTCCACATGTTTTAACCATTTACTAGCGATTTCAATTAATTAGCCATAAAATGGTTAAAACTTGTAGAAAAAAGCGTTTCATAAATGGGAAAAAATGCGCGATTTTCACCAGGGGAATTTCAATTGAAATTACAAAATTATTATTACAATTATAAAATGTCGAACAGCTCACTTACATTGTATAGCATGATTTATGTAGGTACAAATCGGTTCTTTTTTAAAATAAATCATTTCATTGGTTGTTATTCAATAGCCAATCATTAATATCATTATTTTTTTTTTTTTAAATAAAAGGACTTGTATGTTTATTGAAGTTTTTATTATTAAATAAATCAAAGAGAAAGAAGGATTCAAGACAAGGGACAAAACAAATATTGTTAAATATTAATATAATATTTACTCGTAACAAAATAAAATCCACTGACATCTGAATTGGCAAAATGCTTTCTACAAATCGAAATATAGATATTCCATTAATATTGAATTAAATGATATGATTTAATACATAATAAAAATTAGTGAGACTAATTTGATGTCGTTTTTAACTTCTATGTTTTAAAAGTTCATTATATAAAAAAATTGGAAAAATACATTTTCCCAAATCGAGCACTTCAACCGTTTAAGAAAAATTTTTGTCACAGCGGGGAATAAAGTCTTTTTTCGCCGCTTACAGCGGGACTTACCGGACAAAAAAGTCACTTTGTTTTTATTTTTTAAATTAAAAAAAATGTTGTTTTCTCTATTTTAAACTATTTTTTACGATTTTTGTGCACGATTTGAAATGCACGATCATCTATGCAACTTTCTAACACCAAAAGAGGGCTTTTCATGCCTTCTTTGAAAAAAACGGTGCGTAACACGGGAAGAAAAGCTATTTCAGACTCAGGTGAGGTTTTCGACACTCGACTCCGACTCGTGCAGAACACCTCACCCTCGCTAGAAATAGCTTACTTTCTCCCCCTGTTGCACCAATGCACTATTAGGTATATATTCATAACAAAATTTAAAATATTTCACTTATATTTTTTCTTTAATAACCACTAAAAATCACTCTTCTTTGTTACCCAGTTTTCTAATACACATTGCACAGAATTATATAATGAGATGTTTTTATTACCTAGGTAGGTAGTTATATCTTCAACAAGTTACTGCGCACAACTGACAGCAGAATTTCCCTGATACCCGTTTTTATATTTCTTGCATTATTTATCTATATACGTCAAACTTCCCGAGTTGAGTAGTAGCGTTTTATCTAGTTGTCGACGTACTTAAGTGTAGTTTCGTTAAGATTTTTTCTCCATCATGTCAACTGGTGTTTTATTAATGTATCAGTAGAACAAAAATTTTGATTAATTAATAAAAGGCTTATGTATATAACTGTACATCGGAAATTAGAATCGGACGAGTAAAGATTTGCTAAGTGGATCGATAAGTATATACTTATCTTATTAATTTGTTAAAGATAGAAATGTACATGTGATATAAAACTGAGCTCATTAGTATTTTATTATTTGTATAAAATAGCAAATTCATTAATCTTTGTTACATGTAAAGTGCGATTTTTTCAGATAATAATATAATTTTTTACCTTTATACCATAATTTTTGTGAAAAATGTATTTTAAAATCGTGGTTAAAGTATTATTATGCTTTATTTTTAATCAATTCCGTACATTTCGAGAAGAACGTGAAACTGCGTTGATCTGCGATGCCTTTTTTGTGCAAAGAATGTAGCATAATCTAAATGAGTCCATTTAGATTACAAAAAACTTTCCAGTTCGAGGAGCAACATTCTAAGCAATCTTCTTATTAATTAATAAAAAAAAACTCAACCGTGCAATAAGTACGTACACGTAATTCGCGCAAACTCATTCCAAGTCGAAAGCTCTAATCAGTTCGCTTTACGTAACCGCGAGTGTCGGAGATCGTTTGCGCCCGACAGAATGATCCGACAAGTCAATTCGCCTGGTAGACACTAATATCGTCACCCACTTGCACCGAGCCCAGTCGGTACAGGCCGCAGTAGATGCCGATCGAAGGTGCGTGCATTTCCAAAGCGTCCATCTCCGGGTCCTTCAGCCTGCGGTACCTGCAGCAGAGAAACGTGGATCTGGAGAAAAGGCGATGATCTGGGCCTGCGTAAGTCGACGATAAATCTGTTTTCTTTTTTTTTAATTTAAACTCTAGTTTCAATACAGGTCATACGTTTTAAATATAAAAAAACTTTCAAGTTCTCAAGAAATCCTTATAAAAGTTTGTTTACGTTTGAATTTATAGGGTTTAATATGTGTATTTGCACCCGAATCAATGGGCTTTTATCAGACTTTATAAGATCTTTTCAATAGGGTAAGCATTCAAGCTTAGCATTTGATTTTTCAAAAATTATATGCTCTTTTACAAAAATTTTACAATGAAAAAGTTTAAAGTAGTTATTCTAAAAAACAAATTTTTTTGGAATAAAAAAATTGCATTACAAATTTTCTATTACAAATTTTTTTAAAACTCTTTCAATAAAATAGATATAATTTGTTTTACTTCGGCGTTTTCAAATATAAACAAACTAACCGTTTATAATTTTCTTTATTATGAGACTGAATGCTTTCTTATTGTTTTTAGATTAGAATAATTATAATTGTATAATTGCATATTTTACAAAACTTACGTTCTTAAAGTTTTTAACGGTCCCGATTGAGGATTAGAAATTCCGGTGTCAGGATCTACGTTTATCATTGTACACCTATATAATATATAAAAAGAGAACAGAGAGTTTAATTATATATAATATCTATCCAGTTATTTACGAATGAAAATAGAATAAAATGGAGCTTTTTTTATACAACATGAAACAAAACTACCTTTCTTCTTATATTACTAATTCGATTTTCTAAATTTCGAATTTATACTTGAAAGCTACCTGGTACAAAGCTTAACGTTCCGAATGATCGCCTCATTTCCTACTTTGATCCACTCCCACTCATCTTCGGCATAAGGCAAACAACCCTCCACAAGGATGTTGGGCCTCAACTGCAAGGGTGGAATGGGCTTTTCCAAACGTTTATTTAAATCATCTACAGACGACTCCGATAGCAGCATGTAACTACTCAAGTCTGAAAATAGTCCCTGAGTACAAAAAGATAATATTTCATTGTCATTTTCGTACTCGCGCTAAACTGCCTGAAATGGAGTAAAGATAATTTTAAAGATTTTTTTTTAGAACCGACCGTGTCTTCGTTCCTTAAAGTATTGCAGATTTTTGCAAGCTTCCTCCAAACCCCCGTGACTACGTTTCTATGACCCTTGAAAAGACACATTCCCAGTCTTAGACTTGATTCCGATCCCAGCAAGAATCTAAAACACCATTTTAACATTAGATTAAGGGTTACAAAAAAAGTAGGAAAACGGATTGGACGAATAAGTGAAAATATACTTTGAGAGCCATTGATTTGCTTCGGAGCCGCAATCTAAGCACTCGACAGGCTCCCCGTACCACATGGAGCACTGCACAAGCTTCGCGTTTTTATCCGCAGATTTTGGAATTTGAAAGATCAAAGGCGACACGCCGCTCGCCTCTAATTTTATTTCATTTTCGCCGACCGCCGAAGCATTGATCAGCACTAATTTTGGATGCTGGCGGGCAGTCGTAAACTTGCCCGTGTGCTCGTGGTATACTAAAAACATTCTGAAAAAAATTCAACTCATAACAATGACATATTGATAAAATGCGGCGCATTGTTAGTAGCAAAGTAAGAGTAAATATTATATCATAAAGTTCCTGTTAGAATAGACACTTCGTATAAGATTCGAAATAAAATTGTTATAGTTATATTTACCAAGCTTTGTTAAAGGCACCTAGTTATTTCTTTAATTCACCTGTCTTTCATTGACAGCATCCCAGGCTCATCGGCGCTTATTCCATATTTTTCAAATTTGCACTGCCGAAGCTGCTTGCCCTTTCCAGATTTTAGAGGATAAAAATAAATTTCCTTGACGCGTCCCACCTTTTTCCACGACGCATCGGAACCCGACAAAACTTCATTTTGAAGCCGTTTTTGTTTTGAAAGGAATTCTAAAATATCCGCAAAAATATTAAAGTTCGTTTAAACGAGAACAGTGTGTCATCTTAAATTGAACATATCTTACCGGCTTTCCGTCTCTTATTCTGATACCAGCCAATTGTAAAACTTAACAACATTAAGCTTCCCGAACTTATCATAAATGTAGCAAATCCGTTCTGCGTCAGATAATCACAATTTTATTTATCAAAACGAATTCCAGAAAGATTATTATTAACTATACGTACCATAGTAATTTTTTTCCTTCAGGTTCAGACTACAAAGTTGCAGACTACAAAACATTAACTTCAATTCAAGTTACAGTTATGTAATTAAAAAATTTACTTATTAGTTATACGAAGTTATCAAATTAAATTACGAAACTATTTTGATAATAATCAATAGTAATTAATACTTACTAATGCACACTCTTGCTTATAGTTTTGATGATCGACGATTTAGAACTTAAGCTTTTCTCGCAATAAACCAAGTAGCCTCCTATTCACTTGACGTCTTTTAATCAAATGAACGTCTCAGCTGATACCACCACTATTACAACATGACAGTATGAATGTACGATTCCATAAATAGCAATTTACCGGTTAGGTCAATAATCTTGAAAACCGTTAAGTCTCGAAGAGAAAGTGAATACTTCAATGGAATTGTGTATGGGATCGGTATATTGAGTTCGACACAAGTAAAAAAAATAAGACTAAAATTTTTACTTAAAATTCTCCGGTTTTCGTTAAAATCAAGAAGGATATACTAAGATAAAAATTTGGTTTGATTTGAGATTAGATTATTTCCACTAATATTTACTGAAAACGGTATCTGTGTTTATTTTCAGATCTGTATATTATATCTCTGTAAAGATTTCACTTTAAATAACTAAAAAAAAAAATCGTCATCAATTCAAAAAAGAAACAGTATAATTTTTTCAACTTAATAGTGAATAAATTAGTTATTAATGCGAGTGCATAATTTTGTAAAGAAAAGATACGTAAACGTTTTATTTTGCTAGTAAGTTTTCTGAAAATATTTCCATGTCCTCAATCTGCTTGTATTATGTCCGAGGATGTTAATAAAAAGCTTACCACCGCACGAGCATAAAATGAATATATATAGTTATGTAAGCGTGAATGACACATAATTAATAATTAACACTTTTACTCATTAGTAAAATTAATACCAACATATTAGTGCGAAGGAAGAGAAGCAGAGTAATCGAAATTAGTTCCAGACGTACAGGCTTGACGGTTTGATCTTTATCGTATAATTGGTGCATACGAGTTTTTTTAGATAATAATGTACATGCGTGTCTTTACAATAATACTTCTTGTAGCGCACTGTGATTTCATGAACGACGTTGCCATGCTATTAGTTGAAATCGATTGCAAGGTCGTCGATAAAGAAAAGTAGAGCATCTCTATTTGATTTAAAGAACTGCTACAATGGGAAATTATGTTTTCTCGCCACTGTCAGAGGACGATTCGACAGAACTCTATGAAATTGTTGACGATTCAGGTTGTTTAACTTTATTTTAATACTTGTTTATCTATTAAGAATACGAAAGTGGACGTTTACCTTATAATTGTACTTTCAAAAGGAATTAATTAATTTTCGAACTAATGTACGTTTTTCAACGCTCGTAATCTGCGACAAATGAATCTATCAAGAAGAAAACATAAATAAAAAAAACTGCCTTCAGAAATCCGAAAATTGCACCCGCAGTATACGAATGCAAACGACCGAGCACTAGATAAATAAATTACATAATTTTATTACGGAGCGACGAGTTTTTTCCGGTCAATTATATGCCGACAATAAAATCAGCGCGCTGAATGAGCAGCGTTTATGCCGCGCTGAAAGCGGAGATGGAGAAAGATTTTGATAAGATACAATATCGAGCTTCCCGAGAAAGTCTCCAATCGTAGAGACGAGCGTCAGTTGTCGGCTGATCCGTGGTCGAGGCGGTGTGGTCAAAAATGCATTCGGCGGCGCGGCTTTGCGCTTTTGTAGTCGTGCTTTTGCGCTGTGCTGCCGTACTGGCCGATTCGGCTGGAGGTGACGGTAAAAAACGATAATTGCAACTCGTTGTGATAAAAGATTATTAATTTGCACTAAAGAAAGTGGGTGCTTAAAGAGACGGTTCTTGCTGATAATCGTGATGTTTATTTGAGTGTAAAAATAATAAAATTATTACCTAATAATAAATATGTTTTTCAGAAAGCTTTCAAAGATTTTTGAAGAAGCTGCACCCTGAAACTCCCGCGGAGGTCCAAGAATCGGCAACTGAAAATCTGCTTGTAAGGCTGTTGGGAGAAGATGCTGCGCGTTTCAAAGTTATAGTAGACACGAGATTCGCGTCTGATGGAAAGGACACTTTCAAGGTAATTCTAACATTCCAATTTTTTAAAAACTCGATAATAAAAAGTTCGTTTTACTCACCAGTTTACCGCCAATACTTCGCTTTTAATACCTATAAAAATATTATCTCGATTAAAAATGAATTTTCATTTTTTACAGCTAAAGAAAATCGAATCGAATAAGATTGAAATTACCGGCACGTCTGGCGTCGCAGTTGCGTGGGGTTTGCACTATTATTTAAAAAGCTATTGCAACTGTCATATATCTTGGGAAGGTAATCAACTCAAACTGCCGGACGAGTTGCCCGAAGTCAATGAAATTGTCACGTCCAACGATCGGTATGCACAAGCTTATTATCGCTTATTAAATCGCTTATTAAAAATGATAATTATACTTGAAACTGAAGATAAAGCTTCATTTTTTTCAACTGCTTTTCAACACTCTGCATAACTGCAAGTATTTTTAGAAATACGAATAACTTATTATTACAGTATAACTTATTATAAGATATTATTAGTCGGCCGTAAAACTTGAAGTTTCATTTATTTGAAAACAGGTTCAGGTACTACCAAAATGTGTGCACGGCCGGCTACAGTTCAGCTTGGTGGCAGTGGGAGCAATGGGAGAGGAACGTCGACTGGATGGCGCTCAACGGCATCAATTTGGCACTGGCTTTCCACGCGCAGGAGGCAATCTGGGAGAAGGTTTACCTGCAGCTGAATCTGAGCAAGCAGGAGATCGATTTGCACTTTACCGGACCTGCATTTCTGCCCTGGTAAATTAATGCAGAAGCATCATAATAATATATCTATTATGTATTATGAAAGTAGTCGTATCGATTTTTGCAGAATTTTTTAAATCTTTAGTATTTATTTCTTCTTTTTCCCAACGCGTCGCCAACTAAGTTTCTCGAAAAAGTAATTTTTTCCATTAAATTTCTCACGCCTCGTTATCTTACTTAGTATCACACTAAGAAAAAATATAATTAAATCGATAAAATCGCGCAAGCTCATTTCTGAGCTTGAAACTATATAAGCTTTCACGACCACAATGACCACTTGAAAGAAGAAAAAAAAACGGCGAAAAAGCAAGATGAAATTTAACGATTCAGGGGAAGAATGGGCAACATACGAGGCTGGGGCGGTCCGCTCTCCGAGTCCTGGCACAATCACACAATCGGTCTGCAGCGCAAGATCCTGAAGCGCATGAGAGACCTCGGGATCACTCCCGTACTGCCAGCTTTCGCCGGACACATACCCAGGGACTTGATTCGAGTGTTCCCCAACGCGAGGGTCACCAAAGTCAACGAGTGGAACGACTTCGACGACGAGTATTGCTGGTACGTCGAAACGCTTTCTTTTTCAAATATTCAGCGACGAAGGGCAGCTTTTTTGAAATTACAATAATGCAATGTATGACGCGCGCAGCCCCTACGCACTAGAGCCGAGCGATCCACTTTTTCAAACTGTCGGAGAAATGTTTTTGAAAGCGGTACGTTTTGATATTGAACTTAAGCCTCGGGCGTGCAAATTGAGGGCGTGCAATAAATGCTGTTCTTCACCCGTTGCAGTACGTCGAAGAATTCGGCACGAATCACGTGTACAACTGCGACTCGTTCAATGAAAACAATCCAGCCAGAGGCAATCTATCGTACATAAGAGAAACTGGCAAAGCGATTTATTCGGCTATGAGCAGCGTCGATCCCGATGCAGTTTGGTAAACTTCATGCAGTACTTCCTTTTTTATTTCATTCGAATTTTGATTGATCGTCTTGAGCTTTAAATTAATTTTAAATATCAATTCAAGGATGATGCAAGGCTGGCTCTTCGTTCATAGTTCTTACTTTTGGACGAAACCGCGAGTCAGGGCGTTCATTACTTCCGTACCCATCGTAAGCACGTGTCGCATTTACCTTCGGAAACAATTTTCCACTGAATTCATAATTTCTTTCCTTCCAGGGGAAAATGCTGATTCTCGATCTTCAGTCCGAGCAATTCCCGCAGTACGAGAAATTCGACTCTTACTTCGGCCAGCCCTTCATTTGGTGCATGCTGCACAATTTCGGCGGAACCCTCGGAATGTTTGGCTCCTCCGAGATCATAAACAACGTACGCACGCCTTTTGCTTCTTCGGTTTTCGCTGCCTAACGCGGAATGCCTTTTTTTCAGCGAGTATTCGAAGCTAGACAGATGAACGGAAGTACTATGGTCGGTACGGGATTGACTCCCGAAGGAATCAATCAAAACTACGTCATATACGAGTTAATGGCCGAAATGTTCTACCGGAAGAAGCCAGTGAATCTGGACGACTGGTAAGTGCCTCTATAACGCAACAGTTTACGAATTACGCTAAGGGTACAGAATATTTATTAACCTGAGCGCAGGTTCGCGAACTATGCGACGAGACGTTACGGATACGCCGACGAGCCAATTAAATCAGCCTGGCAGGAATTGGGACGAACTGTCTACAATTACAGTGGCGTGCTGAATATAAGAGGACACTACGTGATAACGAGACGACCGAGTATTACCATTAAACCATGGGTATTGAACTGTATATTTACATTAAATGCAGATTTCACTTTTTCGAATTTCCCCAGTTTGTAACTCGTCGATGTGTTTCTTTGAAAAATTTTAGTATTGGTACAGTTTGAGGACTTTCCTCGAGATTTGGGGTAATTTTGTTAATGTAAGCAGCGAAACGGCGAAGAACGAGCTGTACAAACACGATGTCGTTGACTTTACGAGGCAAGCTTTGCAGCTCACTGCGGATTTCATATACCACAGACTTAAAATAGCGTACAACCATGAAAATATTACAGAATTAGAGTAAGTCCTTTAAATTATATCCAGTATATTAAATTAGCTACAAATAGCGCTCAATATAAACAAAAATCACAAAATTATTATTAATTAAATTTGCGTACGAAAAGAAAGTACTACATTAATTCTTAATGTCATGAGTTATTTTGGATTATTCTTTTTATATCTACAATCAACTAAGTATGGCAACATAATAATTACCTTTCCTAAAATGGCATTTCCAAACAAAATATAAGCTTTATTCGAAAGCTTAAATAAAAAAAAGCTTTACTAAAATATTTTATTAAATTCCGTTGACGAAACACTGAAATAAGTATAATATATTTTCTCATCCAATTTTATTGCCCGCTTTCCTTCCACTCGACTAAACGGCCCTTTTCACTCAGATTCGCGTCAGCGCAACTTTTGGAACTTTTCGACGACCTGGAGGAGATCCTCGCTTCGAGCGGCGACTTCCTGCTGGGCCGGTGGCTGGAGGAGGCGAAGAGCGCGGCTCAGACCAGACGCGACCGCGAGAGCTTCGAGTTCAACGCGCGCAACCAGATCACTCTGTGGGGCCCCAACGGCGAGATCGTAGACTACGCCAACAAGCAGTGGTCCGGGGTGGTGCGCGATTACTTCAAGCCACGCTGGGCCCTGTTCCTCGCCGAGCTCGAGGACTCGATCAGGAGTCGCGAGCCCTTCAACGTGTCCAGGACCAAGAGGCTTATCTTTAACGAGGTCGAACTGCCGTTCAGCTACTCCAAGAAGGTTTATCCGACTGCACCCGAGGGTACCTGAATCTTATCTTTTCTGTTTATTGTAAAAATCACTTTTTAGTAGAATATGTTTTTCTAGCTGACAAATTTTGAGATATGTGTGTCTCGTTTAAAGTAATTGTTACAAATCCTACATTTGCGAATTCAGAAATAAGATTTTACCTTATTAGTTCCTTTTTTTTAATCGAATAATTAGATAACATTTGAAGTTTATTTAGGTAAATGTTATTATCTTTAAAAAAGATATTTCTTTCAGGTGACAGTGTACAAATTGCAATTAATCTGTATCATAAGTGGCATGTAATATGGACGTGAATAACAACGTGAAGAATAACAATAATAAGCTGATATTTAAGTCAAATTCTTATAATAAAAATAATTATATTTAATAAAAATAATGTACTACTTTATTTGTGTCCTTTAATATTAATATAAATTTCTAACAAATATAAATAAAATATGTAAAAAATACATCAAAAATTGGATAGTTTCCTCCCGGTCGGAAAGACTTGGTAAAATGTTGCAAATGCACATGCCGATGTCGGTATCGGGTTATATATATGCATTTGCACCAATTTTACCAGGTCTTTATAAGGTTTTATCGGACCTTTCCAATACGGCTAAGTTTCAACACTAATTTTACATTTGGACAGTGATTTTTCCGGAGGATTCCCCGTTTAGGGTTTTTCTTACTATTCCTATTAGATTCTGTTTTCTACTTGTTCGTACACGTGCGCTTATTTATTGGTACGTAATACGATCTATCAATTTGAATCCCAGACGGCAAAGATAATCAGAAACTACTCATAAAGAGTTCATGAGTAGTATTTATTTTGAACTCTTTTTTGAG
>JAWWEM010050605.1:0-11113 GCA_035582935.1 Ormyrus thymus
GCCCGCCGATTATTATCCGGGAGGAGGCGCGATCGCCAGCTCTCGACTCCGCGCGCTCGTCTGCGTTCTGCCCTTCGTCCGCTTGCGCTTGCGAAAGCAAGCCTGCGCAGGACGCCTCTCGTCGACGACGCGGCTGCCAGGATTTGCGCGGGACAATCTACCGGCCCGAGGTCTCCGCTTGGGTAAACAAATAATGCGCCTCTGCCGAAATGGAACTGTTAATCAAGCCCCTTGCCTCATCGCGAGCGAGTGTAGTTTCTCGCCGTCCGCTTATTTACAAAGCGAAGCTACGCCGTGGAGGAGGCCAAGGGGAATAATTGTAATTGTGCGAGCATCGTCGCCGCGGCGCATTGCGGAAGCGGACTTATGCTCCTTTGAAAGGCACTTTATTCGCCGAACGTGCGCCGCCTTCAATTCGAGGGGGGGGGGGGAGGGAGACGACGGCGACGCGTGCCCCAGCCCGCGCGCGTGCGCCGTTTAATATGCGGGCCCGCGACAATGGAAAATTTCTCCGGGTGTATATTTACCGCGGCTCCGGCTGGCGCGCGTTTTCCGCGTCCGCGCGCCGCTTGTTTTACAAGCGCGAGAATCCAAGCGAAAGAAAGAGAAGGAAAAAAAGAGAGGTGCATTACATCCAGCGGCACCGAGAGCGCGCGCAGAAAATTTTGCAGGCGACGATCCTCCGCGGCGCGCCGCTTGCGCAAAGCGTATAAATGCACATCTGCGCGCTCCTGCCGTTTAAGGCGAAGGAGGAAGAGTGGTAGAACAAGTGTGCACTTACTTAATCGACGAGGCCGCTGCCGGAGGTGTAATGTCCTAAGCCGGGTCCAGCCTTTATTCGATTGTTTACCCAATCCGTCGGCGGCCGGCTTACGAGAGGCTGCTGTAAACGAGAAAGCATTTCGGCCTTTAGCGGATCTCTCGAACCCTGCTGGTGGAGCTTATCGCCACTGTCGATAATTCACGCCGATGGGAGAAAGAGAGAGAGAGAGAGAGAGAGGACGAGGCGCGCGAAAATTCGAGTCTAACTGTCGCTGAGCGACACGAGCGCACCTGCGCGCGCAGGCGACCCTCTAAATGCTCTCCATCTGCGGCGCGTTACGTCGCTACTCTCCTTGCGAAACTGCGCTCCGCGAGTTATTAAAAGCTTTAAATATGATTAATATATAGGCCTCGAGAAAATGGCCCGGCTAAATGCTTCTTGTAAAAGTTAATTTATCGCGGGGGTAATAATGCCAGCCGCCGAGGAATTTCCCTCTCCTCCGTGAATAATGGCCCGAGCGAGCTTCTGTTTTTCTCACCTGCTGCTCCGGTTAAAATGATTTACCGCCGACAAAATGTATGTACACACGGCAGTTTTTTTTTTCTTTTTTTTTCTACCAGTGCCCAAACCATATTGCAGAGAGATGAAATGTGCCCAACGTACGAGCTGGGTTAGATTTTTAAAATTCCTGCCTCCGAAACGTAAACAAACTCCGCGCGGGGAATACCAAAGCGGGATGATGAGCGAGAGGGATATACATATATATCGTGTTGCAACGCCAGTGGCGCCTCGGACTCGGCTCGTGATTAATTACAGGCTAAAGGTTTTTGCTTGCCTTAGATATAAATCTGCGCCGGTGACGAAAGCTCTCTTACCTGCACGGCCGCGGGGGCTATCGGCGAATCTTTCGGAGCTTACGGGGAACGTATATACGTACATGTGCGCGCCGGGGTGCGAGATGGCCGCGGGTTGCGCCATCGGCGCCTTTTCTGTATCGAGTGCGCGCTCTCGTCCTCTCCGCATTGTTGCTCGTTATCCTCGGCGAGCATCAGCCCCTCCAGACAGCCCAGGCGGCGGCGGCGGCGGCGGCGGCAGCACTTTCGCTGCATTGTGCGTAAGTGTAACGGCGGAGAGCCGAGCCGCGCTGTCCCCCTCCGATCGAACCCCTAAACGCTCGGATGAGCGCGTATAAAAGCGCCGGATGGCAAGGAGCGGCGAGCAAACGCGAATCGCCCGCTGGACCGAGAGCAGTCTTCTTTTTTCCCCACTTTCTTCAGAAGCCCTTAACGAGGACAGGCATCATGAGAGCTTTCATCGTAAGTAGTGCGCGATCACGCGGCCGAGGCGAGCTTTCAGTGACACCTGTGAGAGCAGTGCTTGTATACACTCGAGAGGAGAAAGACTCGTAGGGTTTTTTAGTGAGTCGAGGGGATTCTCGGGAAGCCGGCAGTGTCGATCGTTCGAGCCGATTCAAAAATTATATGCGTTCCGCTGCAGAAGCCGTCGCTGCCTTTTTCGCGAAAACGAGTTTCGACCTCTTATTGCGCTCTGGCGGCTGAATGTTCCGTGATTGCACCAAGGAAACTTTTTCGAGTACTCTTCCATGTGTTGGTAAAACTGAATAAACTTTATTTTTTTTTTTTTTGTTTACGATCTCGTTTTTGAATAAATTTTTATTCTTTAATTTTTAATTAATTTCATTTAAAAATATTATTTATAGTGTTGTTTTCTTTAACGTGTAATTTGTCGATCATTCTATTCACCAGAAGATATAATTACTAGTTTTTCGGCAACAACTGTCATTATAAAGTTTGGACTACCGAGGAGCTGCAATTTAGCAGTATTTCTTACTATAATAAACGTCAATTTAGATGTGATTACAGTGATTGTATACCGTTGAAGATTGGTAGGATTATAAGGATGGGACAGTTAACTTTAATACCATCAGATTGTGCTATTTATATATATTTCGAAATTTAATTCTTAAATTGCAACTCTTCCAGACCAAACAAAATCATAAAATCATAAAAATCTTCGTTTCCAGTCAATTTGCGTTTGTAAATATTATGTAAAAATAACGTATTTAAAAAAAAAAGAAAAAAACTAGTTGTGATTACGCTCACTCATAATTTTACAAAACGAGCAGACGCGCTTAAAAGCATCTATCTTCGTCCGACCGAAATCTACTCGAGCGTGCAAAAAATCTCGCTAATAGAATCTCGAAATAGCTCCAAAGAGCCCGAATGCAGAGATGATTTACGGCCGAAAAAATCTTTCAAAAAAGGAATGCGTTTCCTTTCGAAACTCGCAGTGTTGACAGCTCGCCCGTCCGCGCGGCAAAATAGACGAGGCTGGAAAAAGCGTCCGCGGACCCGCGAGGAAAGGAAAAATTGCGAAACCAGGACGAAGCGTCGTATAAATCACACTAGACAAAAAAAAAAGAACTCCTCGGATCGAATGGAAACGAGAGCGGCTCCTCCGGACGTACCGAGGCGGGGAACAAAGCGCACGCCGTCCGCTCGGCGCGAAAAGGAAAGGGGTCCCCCTCGGGAGAACGAAATCGAAATAGAAATTGAAATCCCGTTGCGCAAGCTTGCTCCATTAGCGGGAGGGCAGTTCTCGTCTTTTCTACACCGGAAACAATTAGGCCTCCGCGCGCTCTTTCTCCCGGCGCTGCATGGAAAATCCATCCTGGCCTCGGATGGCGATTAGGCGAGAATCGCGAAAGCGTTAAGGCGCCAAGAGCCGCGCCGCCGCCGCCGCGAAATTAGGAAGCGATTAGGCGCCGCCGCCGCGGAGAAAGCAGAGGCGAGCCTCTCCGGGTGTCATCTGGTCTATCCCGAGCAAATCTCCCGGGCTAATCGAATTCGACGCGCGTGCGTAAGAGGGCTTTTCCTCCAATTCCGTAACCGGGGATTACTCAACGTCTAGGCGGAATTCGAAAAGACTGGCGTTTGGTATGCACTGGCTGCTAGAGCCGATGCTCGAACTTGCGAGCGCCGAGCATGCTAATGCACGAAAAAACAAACAGATATATATATATACAATTGTGGATTAACAAACGCAACTTTATGATTACTCCGCGGTTTCTTTTTCCTTGAACCGATATTCGCAATAAGTGGAGCATTCCATCAGCTTTTGGTCAGTCTCCCTTTCGCGCAACTTTCTTTTCTGCAAAGGCTCCCGAGCCTAATTAAAGACGAGATTCAAATAAAGCGAAGCTTCAAACTGAACTTTCACCGGGAGCCTGCCTCGCTTTTGACGTCAGCTCAAAACACCGCCTCCCGACTGTCCGCAAACGCTCGGCGCAGCCTAGTAACAGCGCCGATCCGCGCCGACTCTCTGCCCGCAGATCCTGGCAGTGGCGAGCGTGGCCCTGGCCCGGCCGGAGGCGCCGCTGCCCTCCTCGTACTTCCCCTCGCCGTCCGACTCGAGCGGCGGCGGCGGCGGCTACCCGGCGCCCCAGTACGGCGCGCCCCAGCAGCAGCCCGTCATCCACAAGCACGTCTACGTGCACGTGCCGCCGCCGGAGCAGCCCGAGTACAAGGCCCCGAAGTACGTCGCCCCGGTCCCGCCGCCCCAGAAGCACTACAAGATCGTCTTCATCAAGGCGCCGACCCCGCCGACGCCCACCGCCCCCGTCATACCCGCTCTGCCGCAGCCCGACGAGGAGAAGACCCTCATCTACGTCCTGGTGAAGAAGCCCGAGGAGCAGCCCGACATCGTCATACCCACCCAGGCGCCGACTCAGCCGAGCAAGCCCGAGGTCTACTTCATCCGCTACAAGACCCAGGTACGTCTTCGATGACAGACTTTCCTTTATCTCGTTATACGCTGTTGAGAGCTTCGGCAGCTCGTCGGGAACGTATATCTTTTGCTTTCTGCGTCGACAGAAAGAGCAGCAAGGCGCCTACGGACCCCCCAACGCCCAGCCGGGCACTCCGATCGACAGCTACGGACCTCCGAGCTCGAACGACGGACCGTACTAAAGGCGGCGGACGGAAGCGCGAGAGCGCGCCGACGAATCAGCAGAATAATCTCATAATCCAAGTCATCATCGCGACCCTTTTTTTTTTTATAACTCAAGAATGATTTTGTAATAAAAGCAAGAAAAACACAATTTCAGGATTCGGACTAGCCGAACTCCGAGGAACGAAAAAAAAAAAAAAAAATAAAAAATAAATAAATAAAAGAAAGAAAAACAAAGAAAAAAAATAAGAACGCCCGAGATCTTCGTCGCCCGCGACGGAAAGCCGAGAGCCGCGCGCCTCGAGAAGGGCGGCTCTGGAGCTCGGCACTGTCGACAAGTGCCCAGATTGTGAGGAGCGATTACGAGCGTTCGCGCTAGGCTGTGCTTCCGCGCGGCTAAAAGTGAAAACGGCACTGGGACGCGAGAACCGTGAAATATCATTCGGAGAATCTGGAGCTTCCAAGCGCGAGCCCGACTCTCCAAAGGCGCTCCTGCGCGCGGCTTTTGCGAAAGCAATGCGTGCACGCTTCGCGCATCCCGGCCCTTGTTACGGACGGTCGTGTTGGCACAGCAGAGTCGGAATTTCGTAATCGCGCCGCAGCAGCATTATTATAAATAAGTGCGCCTCTGTATATACTTCTCTCTGTTTTTTTTTTCATTTTTTTTATACACCTTGCAACGAATAATGAATGTTTGATTTTCCTCGCCGAGCCAGCGAGGCGAGCTTGAGATGAACTATTTTTTTATACTCGAATAACAATTTATAATAAAACATTAACAAAAATGCGAACCACGGTGGATATTTTTATATGTGCTACGAGAGTCATGGAAAATACATTTTTTATTATCCGCAAACAACGTCTTTTTTTTACTTACACGCCTACGTCCCATTTCACTTTTATCGTTCCCGCGAAAGCTCCTTTGCATAAAAAACAAAAGCCGATTTGCTCAAAGCACTTGTAATTACTGCCTTACATTTTTGAGTAATTTGAATGGTATCAAGATTTTCGAAGGCATAAAGTAAAAATAGACGCATTAGCATAAAACATTGCACGAGCCGAGGCGGTTATGCAGTTATGAAAGAAAATCAACACAACGGAATCAGCAGATCTTTCGCGCGGAACAATACGAGCCGGGCATAAAAGAGCCGAGCGCTTCGGAACAATTCGTCATCTCGAGCTCGAGATCTGCGCATCTGCTCGGGCTGTGTGAAAGGTGCGGGAGCCCGGTAACATTTAGGCGCTCGCGGCTCGCAGGGCGTCCCCGACTCGTTCCTGCTCGTTAATTACAGCTTTATCGGCACAAGGAAGCTTCTCGGCGCGAGAAACAAAAGGTGGAAGCGCAGCAGCAGCGGACGAGTGAAAGCGACAGATTTATACAAAGGCGATTGGGAAAGGCGAGCGAAGGCCCGACTTCCACGCACGTAAATCCGCGCGCGTTTCTCTTGCGTCAGGAGAGCCGCGAGCGCACCGCGCCGGCTTTTAGTTCGATATCGGAAAAACGTGCGCCTCGTGCCGATGGGACAGCGCTCCAGTTTTATTTCGCAATTTCCGCGCGCGCTTTTCCCTTGACATTTACAACTCGATCTCGTCGAATTTGCCGGGTGAAACAAAGGGAAATTATAATTTCGTACAAGTTGCTTTTATTTCTAAACTAAAGTGTGGTTTTTAATAAAGATAAAATACTCAAATTTCAGGAAATATGATTTATTCAATGAAAGACGGGTTTTAAGAAAATATGTGATTAGAGTTAACTTTATCAAAAAATATTAAATTTCACCCATTTTTGTATAAAACTTCATATTTTGGTCGCGTTTTGATACAATTTAAATCATACTAGTTTTACATATTATTATTCAATAAAAAAGAGGTACCACAGCCTTATTATTTTAACGATATTTGTAGACTCATGGTCCTGCAATGTCTCAATACATGCTTTATAAATCTATAAAACGCAATAACTTTTATTACTGCGCGTTTTGATAACAATTTTTTCTCATTTTTAAATTATGCATAATAAATCTCTTTTTTCGAGAAAGCTAATTAAAAATATATTACAAAAATTATATTCTTTAGATTTAAAAAAATTCATGGAAACACTCTGGTAGTTTGAAGCACTATTCAAGAGTATTATTCAATATTTATAGTTTTTTTCTCTCATTAGTCTTGATAAAATTTATACGTATTTAATGGAAAACTAATTTAAATAATTTTATAAAAGTACGCATTCACGTGACGTTTGTATAAAAATTGAATTGTTTTTTTGTGTGAAATAAGAAAAATATTCAATAGCAAACAACTTATTGTCATAATATAAAACGTATTTGCGCAAGATTAAATTAAGAAAAGCTGCGTAGTAAATATTCTTGTTTTGTCTGTACATTATACAAGCTTCATCATTTTTCTCAAATAATTTACAATCATACACAGAACACACAGAAGTTAAAAATGCGGTGATCTACTCAATGTGTTTTCTGATAAATTTCTAAATGTGTTATAGTAAAAATATTTAAAGCAAATAAGCTCTTCATCCCATACAAGTGTTTACGAATTCTGTCAATAATCGACCATCGCATTTCTAACTGTTGATTTCTACAAGAACTTCTCGACCTATCTACTCGGTACTATTACTTATAAATTAAATTCTCTTTTCAAATGACTTTCAACAATTATTTGTTTATAGATTATTCTAAGTAACATACTTTTAAATTAATACTTAAAATATAAATAAAATATAAATAGAATAAAAAATGTCAACAAGCCCACTTTTTCGTTTTTTATTATCTTATTTGTAGTTAATTGTACTTGTATGAGTTTAAGGACAAATGATGAAGATCCTTTACGAAAGTACCATTGTAGATTGGTCGATGACATTGTAAAATGTTAACTAATAATTTGTACATAGGGACAGCGTACGATGAATTTTTAATCAGTGTTTTGATGCGTTTGAGGTTGCTGTCGCGGCCTCAAGGCTTTTTTTATATAGGGAGCAACGAACGGATACGAAAGGAAGATTACATGGCCCATAAAGTAAAAGCTTTTGTAAACAACCATGTATCGCGAAGGCGACAGAAGAACGAAGGGTATAAGACTGTAACCCATGAAGACAAACGTGTAGACTTTGAGTATTGACCAAACTAAAAGTCTAAAGAGGAAATTTTCATTCACAAGACTTTGAAGAGTTGTGTTTTTTACGAGTACGGGTTTCAGCTGAAAATCGAGATTATAAAATATTAAAATTAAATTTCCTTGTAAAAGTAATAAATTGTAAAATAATAAAACTTACGTCTTTTTCTAAGTACATGATAATGAATTCTTGGAAGAAGCAAAGATAGTATCCACTATGAAGACCATGCCAAACAGCAAGGAACGCTAATGTAACAATCTGACTGTATAATTTCGAGCCAAGGAATTTCACACGTTTATAAATGTACTCAAGACACCACTGATTAGTATTAATATTGAAAGACATAATATAGTGATTGAATTCCGTGGCATTTTCGAATGTAATGAGCTTTACGTTAGCGCATCCATTCCATTGATCTTTCCCCTTCTGATCCTTTCCATTGTACGTTATACCGAAAGTAGTACACACCTAAGAGCAATTTAATCATTTTTATTATACAAGTAGAACAAAAAAAAATGTTAAACCATTCATTGCCTTACTCCTTCAGAGATTAACCAGCAGCTGATATACTTGTAAAGATTACATCTGCCCCAAAGACCCAAGAGGAAGCATCGCTTTATGAATCCTAAGTTATTGAACTCAGGATCCATAAGGTATTGATCAGTAACGTAATGATGTCCAATTTGGTACAGACATACGTAAAGAAGGCCAATCAAAGTTCGCTTAATTCCAGCATTCAGCGAATCCGGCGGCAGAACTTCTCCGTTTCTGTCAACTTTCTGCAATTTCAAAATTTTTTAGAACATTCCATTTTTTGATAAATTTAAAAATCTTTATATTGATGCATAAAAATCGCTTTAAACGGTGATTTACCATTTCTACGAGTCTTCCATTTACAAAATCTAAGTATCGTTTCATACTGAATTGTGGTCCAATTAAAAAGGAACCAGGAAAGTAGACAAACGCCGCTATCTCAAGAAGATGAGGTAGTTGTTTCAATGCCGTTGTTTTTTGTTTTGCGCTTAAGGTATCCTGCAAATTTTATTAATTATTGTAAATTTTAAAATGACTAAGCAACGTTTAATTATTTTGGTCATACTTCCGGTTGTTGACCATCCGCTATGTCAAACGCAAGACCAATTAATCTCAGAGTTAGTACGCATTGCGGCATTGTCCACTTGATATCATAATCATCCGTTGCCGTCACGTAGTAGCCTAAAATACATTTTTAGTAAAGTTTTTAAGAAGTTGACTCAATATATTATTGCCAAAAACTTAATATATTGTTACCACAAAGAAGATATCCCATGTTGAGCACGATTGTTAAAGCGACAGCGGTAGAGCTGCCTCGGAAAAAATCGAGGATCAAATACGTTATCAGCAGCGCTATCGCTGAATGTAGGATGCTTAATTCTGCAAAAAAAGAGGATAACTTAATAAAATGTAACGAACTTATCATCTACCGATTTGAATAATATCTTTGCCAACCATAATTCCAATATCCGAGGAAGAAGCCGGAGACAGCAAAAAAGTAGTGCTGACTCACAGGATCTTTTCTGTAGAGGTGCCGTCTGTAATATAATGCCAAGGGAAAACCTGCAACCAGAGTAAAACGAACAATTTAATCAATTAACTAAACGTTGAAAGAATCTTTGCATAAATTGTAGATTGACACGTGTATCATTAGACGTACTTGTGCAATGCACATCGATAAAAACCAGCGGTTATGCAATAGCAGCACGCTGTCTCATTCCTTTGGCGGATCGCGCGATCAAATTTTTTTATCAGATTTAAAAATTAGAAATCTTCATCTTTCAGTTTTCGGTTGGAGACAAAAACGCCGCTACGTAGATGTTCCAAGATAAATATTCAACTGGCGCGTGCTTTTTACGTAAATACATGATATAATCGCCTTTGAACAAATATATATTTATCAGATCTAAAAAGCAACGCGCAGCTTTACAACTTCAATGTATCGTACTGTCTTATCGCTGCGGAGCTTTTAGCCTAGCTTATCGTACACTTTCTACGAGTAAACCGCACTTATCTCGCTTTTTTTTACTTCAGAACCAATTACAGCATTTCAATTTCACGCTTTGCTTTTGGACGAAAATAAAAGATTGAAATATAGCGTTTTAAAGATTCATTATGAACTTGACGAATAGCAGTTAAAGTCTCATTCGATATTGTATTATGTTTTTGTAAACTAGTAAAGCCTATTGGCTTTCATTTTTTTCGCAAGTCAAAGTTTACATGTTTTGAAAGTAAAAATTTTTAGAGAATAAAGCTGCAGAATATTAATTATTAATTATTCCGTTATACCGTAGTGTTCGAAATAACACTATGTGTAAAATAAAACTTGTTTTTGCAAATTATTTTTATTGCAATCCTCGATGATTATTCAAATAATCTCATTTCCAAGTAACGAGAAGGCGTGAACGAAGGAGAAATATAAGGATGCAAAGCAATGCGACTGCATTGTTAAAAAAAAATCGTGCGATACAAATTTGTCCGTACTAAGGTAATAAGAGCGCCTGTTGCTTCTCTATTAAATGCTTCATTTACAAAACAACGAACCTTGAGAAATTGTAAAGGAAATAAATAGTTTAAATATTTTTGTTTGTAAAATGATAAAAAAAAATGTTTTAGGGAAATGTTATCTTAATTATTATTTGTAAAAAAAAATACAATAATAACTGGTTCATAATTGCGATAATTAATACCAACACTATATTAATTTCTACTGACGAATTATTCGTGTTAGGCACTGAGATGTCAGTTGCATACGATCGCTATTCTGCTTCTCGCTTTGTTTTCAGTTTGCTTTCTCCTATAGCTGCGAACTGCGCAGGTTCAATGGAACAGCTGTAATGAGGATTTCATGTGCGCAATATATCAAAATAAATTTCGGGTCGTTCTAAATTGACCCTGAAGTTACCCCTGAAGCTTATGTTTATCGTTCAATGAGCAGAATGGACGATTAATTCTTCTGCATTTGCAATTTTAAATTACCTTAACAACGTATTAGGACGTTTTAGTGATGTTAATAATTAATACTCTGGCTGGAAAGCTTTTGTTGTAAAATTATTTGTTCAAAATAATTTCGTTTTTATTTTATATATTATTAGTAATATATGATTAATTAAAATATAAGATTACGCTTTTCCGATTCATAAATATGCTCAAAATTATCGCGGGATACACCTGGAGATATTGAATGTGATAAATTATTGACTTTAAACGTTGAAAGTATA
>JAWWEM010050607.1:0-11111 GCA_035582935.1 Ormyrus thymus
AAATCCTTTTTTTTCTTCTCATATCTCAAGTTACGATACAGAATAGTAATTTTTACTCCTTTTTTTCTCTCAGTGCAGAACAAACAATGACCCAAAGCCAGCAGTCGCCACACCAAACCCAACACTCCATCACAAACCCAATTCGTGCGTGAGCTCGAACTCCGTCCAGGCGTCGAGGGCGGTGACGGGCCTGCACTGCAGCAGGAAGACCCTGCCGCCGCTCAGGGCCCACTCGACGTCCCGCGGCGCGCCGCAGATCCCGTCCAGCTCCACGCCGATCTCCGCGAGCCTTAGGGCCGCCTCCGCGGCGAGCGACAGCTCGGAGCTCTCCGTCTCGGTGAGGGACTGGCGCAGCGTGCCGCCGCCCGCGGAGTCGACGCTGATCTTCTGCGACTTCTTGCCGATCGTCGTGCTCCTCACGCTGAGGGAGTCGGTGAGCGGGTCGCGGTGGATCAGGACGGTGTCCGGGTCGACTAGGGCTGACACCACCGCCTGGTGGTGCGGGGACACGGAAGGTTTTTCTCAGACATTGTTTTCTACCGATTTTTCTCCGACGAAGGCGTACAACTCACCTCTCCCAGTCCGTAGCTCGAGGTGATCAAGATTTCTTTGGGGTTGCCCGTGACGGGATGCCTGGTGAACATGACCCCGGCCGCCTCCGCCTCCACCATCTCCTGCACGCAGACTCCCATCGACGCCTTCACCGGCAGTCCGTGCTGCCGTCTGAATTTTCAGCGAACGGGCGTTAAAACGCGTGGCGAAGCTTACGCGCAGAGCCGACTCTCCGATATGCGTACCTGTACTCGATGCTCTGACGGGTGAAGAGGCTGGCCCAGCAGCGCGCCACGCACCTGACGACCTCCTCGGCGTCCTTGACGCCGAGGTACGTCGAGTTCTGACCGGCGGCGGAGGTGTCCTCGCTGTCCTCGCCGACGGCGCTCGACCGAACGGCGTAGCTGCCCGTCTCGCCGACCGAGCGCAGAGCCCCGAAGGCTTCCAGGATCGCCTGCCGCGCCGCGTGGAGGACCGGCGTGCTTTCGATCAAGGCCACCACCCTGGAAGCACGTTTTTTCATTGAGGATCTCGCCTCGGGCTCGAAGAAGGCTATACGCGCGTATCTCGCTCACTTGTCGCTGTGCTCCTTGACGGAGCCGGCGCTCTCCCCGCTGCACGCCTTGACGAGCTCGTCGATCGCCGCCTCCAGGCTCGGGTGGTGCTCGACGTGGGCGTCGAGCGCGTGAACGGTGACGCAGAAGCCCCGGGGAACTGTGAACTGCGGGGACGACGGTTAATGCGAAAGATGTGAGTAAATTATAGAGATGCGCCTTTTTTCGGAAGGCTTCTCGCGCTGATTCGCAGCGCGGCGCGGCACTCGCGAGTACGCCGAGCACGTTGCACCGTGCGAGGAATAAGCCAAAGCGCAACGAACGCATAGTAAAGAAAATGGAACAGTACCCGTGGAGTCTTCATCGCGGACAGTTCTGCCAGCGAGGCCCCCTTGCCGCCTGCGAGCTTCTCGCTCCGGCACCGCTCGTCGTCGAAGGGGAGCGCGTAGGCGCGCGAGTCGTCCGCGGAGTCCGCGCCTCGAGGCGGGCTTCTGGAGGGTCGAAGCTTAACGTCGGCAGTGGACGAGCGGTCCGAGGGTTGGGTTCGCATCTCGAGCAGTCCGAAGCCTGCGGGATTTTTAAACTGTGCTGTTTGGTGTTGTTACGTGTTTATTGATTGAACGATTGGCGAGGCGAAGTATTTGGAAATTTTGACTTTTGAAGGCTGCTGCGAGGGTCGAATTTATTATCAAACGGCGATTGATGAAGAGAATTTTTTGACGTACAAATAAATAATAAAAGAGCAGTCTGCGTGATTATATGATGATCAAAAGTTCAGATCGGGGGCTACCAATGTACTTGCGTGCAAGTATTTAAAAATCTTTTAAAAAAAGACTTCATTCGAAATTGACTTTCGCAAGGATACCTGGGCTGCCGTTCAGTTCCAATTCAACGTTGCAGTAAGTGTACATTGAGTCGCAAGGACAGCCGCCGAAGTAAGACCTTCCGTTTTTCTGTGCGTCGAATTTGACGATCGCGGTGTACTTTCGACTTCCAGCTGAAATAAAAACATGAAGCTGAAAAACAATTCCTCGCGCAACGATGCACAGAAGTATACTTGTGAGTATTAAAAATGTGTTTTAACCTGCGAACTCGAACTTGTACAATCTGTCGATATGTTTGTTAAAGCCGTGAACAATATCTTTGGGGTAATTTAGAGAATCAATGGCGTATAAATTCTCTACTGGTTCTTTAACGTGCCCTAATTGTATACTAAAAAAATAAGTTCAGAGTAAAGTAAAACAACTTTCAGCAGTAATGATTTTAATTTTTTTTTTTCTTTCTTTCTAAAAATTATATAAGCGACATTTCACGACACATAAATTTCACATTACTGACAATCATTTGGGAAGCGATTGTAATTGCAGATAATAACAAACTTTCCTCAACCTATTTAATTAGCCAAAGCGAATAAATTGTCATAATCTTACTTCTTCAAGCCGCCCCGGACGTCGGCAAAGCTCAGGTGAAAAGCGAATCCCAGACTATCCATGCCGGTGAGGGAAACGTACGTCTCGAAGTGAGCAGCGTCGAATTTTCCTAGATGATACTGCCTCAGACCCCGAAGAAAAAGATCGGCAATCGAGGAGTCCTCGAAAGTCACCTGACCCATAAACGAGCCGTACTGGTGGACCTCGTCGTTTTCCAACGAATTTCTGCGCTTGACAAAGGTTTAATTACTTTAATTTTCCAGAGCTTTGACAATAATATCGATCTTTTTAAAATCTTAATCGAATTCCCATTCGTTAAAAGAATACTGTACATCAGCTTCTGCCACTTGCATCGATTCCACGTGTTGAAGGCGAGCGTTTCGGCCTGCAATTCGGAGCTCCAGAACTCATCCCGAGAGATCGGACGACAATTCGCTATGAATCTGCAACATCGCGAGCAACGTTTTTAATTACTTCGTCGCGCGCGGGAAAAAGCAATGCGTCCAGTTTGCTTCGACGCGTCGTAAACGTAATTATACATCATTTACATGCAATTGAGTCGGACGTGCTCCATGTCGTCCGAGGCGTCGCCCCCGTTTTTCCTCATAATCCCGTTGAACAGAATGCGCAGTCGAAATTTCGGCTCTAAAACAGTAATTTTGAATCCAGCGCCAGTCCATCCTGCGCTTCCGAAATCGGCTGTTACTGTGCTCCGGTGATCTGCGGAGGTGCAATTAAGTGTTACGAAAACAATGACACTTTTTGATTCATCATTTAATGCTTTAGTGTATCATTGTTACTGCGGTTTCATCTCTCTCTCTCTCTCTCTCTCGCTCTCTAAATTGAAAAATAATTGCGGTTCGGTAAAAGTAGGTACTTACTGGGTAATTCGTAGTAGCGGCCGTCTTTCAAGCTCAAAAAAAATTGCAGCTCCGCGTATTTTTCCGATCGTCGATTTATTCTTAAGAACAGAAAATTATTCTTCTGATCGTGACCGTAATAAGTTGTAACGCTCGAGTCCTGTTTGCAAAGCGTAAAAGAAACAAATTAATTTCGACCGGTTGGAATTAACAAATTAAGAGGACTTATGATATAAACGGGTTTGCATGTATTGATTTCAAATATAAAAAGCAAGTAAAAAGTACTCAAAAGTATTTTTGAACGCCCGAAATTGCTTTCGATTGAAAAAACAGCCCGTTTATGCGTATAAATATTGTTTATAATATATCATTCTTACGTATGTATCTTTTGACATGCCATTAGTCCCATCGATCAGTTCGTCCATTTTCGGGGACGAATCACTTAACTCCTCCTGTCGGCGGTTCTTCTTTGTTCTTGAAATCCAACGCCAAGCCAATTGACGCTTCAGTTCGTGCTGCCAGCCTTCGTATTGCGCAAAATTACATTAGATCATTCAATTTTCTTGAATTAATACGCCGCACAGCGCCTGACGGCGTCGTGCGCGTTTGCGTTTATTTTCGTTTTTCAAAATAAAATCAGGCGACCCGTTTTCTTGGATTTGGTAGCGTTAATAATTTATTATTGTTCGCCTATCTAATAAAAAAAAAAACTTGTTTTAAAAATTCGACTTTGAGAACAGTTCGACAGTTAATTTTCTTGAGCTCCCGTTCGAAAGACGACCGAACAAAGACTGGCCGAAAAAGAGTTGAAATTGACGTTTAGACTTCCGGAGTTACTGAATTGACAAATACATTATTTCAGGTTGGCCTTTAGGAAAGCGAAAGGGAACTTAAAAAACCTTGATAATGAACATTTTTTTAAATACGTATAGCTCAATAATGCCATGATTCAATCTTTTGCGATTATATTTGATTTATACCGATTGATAATTTATCTTATTTTTGTTTGATTTACCATCTGCATAATTTGATTATTTAAAATTTTCTAGCTTCATTAATTGAATTATTGCAATCTTGCACAGTGAACAATAAATATTTATATATAGTATCAATATTTTGAATTTTGATCAATTATCAACTTTTCAAAGTTTCAAGCTGTAAAAAATATAAATGTAAAACGTTGTTTAATTTACATCTGACAATTGCAATTGTTCACTTCGTACAGTAGAAGCACAAACTATTACATATTAACTAATAAAAATTAAGTTCAACAACCTAGATAGAAAAAAGGAACGATAAAAAAAGTTTAAATCATACTTTAAGAATACAGATGCCAGATAATTATAAATCGTCAAAAGAAATTTAAGTAATTTCAAACCTCGTTCAAAGAAATTTTCAAGGTATAACATAATGATTGAGATAATTGTTTATTTGGCATGAAAATTGATGTTATCATATGGCGCTGCGATAAACGTTCTCGGTACAAATTGATAAAAGCAACGAAATTAATCAGCTGCATTATACTCGATAAAAAAAAGCACTTAAATCTTTTGGCTTCCAAATTAATCGACGCGGAAATCTTTTACTGATTAAGGCACAGTGAGTTTCGCGTTGAGGAATACATATATATATATATATATATATATATATATATATATATATATCAACAACTATCTTGAGATCAAAAATGAATAATATTGTAGTTTAAAAACTTAAAAATTCTATAAGATTAATGTAAGTTAGGGGACAAATTATTTAAATATGTTTTGTTTGCGGGGATTAACGAATTGTTAAAAAATTAGCTGAAAATCGTTTTTCGTTTTAACTATATATAACGTGAGCGTATAATAAAAATAAATTTACTAAATTGGCTAAACAAACATGCAGATATTCTTGAGATAAAAATTTATTCCTAATACTTTTTGAAACGTAGATATTTGTAAAGTTAAAAACCGATTAAAATTATATTCAAATATATATACAAAAAAAAGATTGCCACAATTCGCCAGGATCCATTCACAACCAAAGATATTATAATTGTCAAGTTAAATTGAACCCGCAAATGCACCATCCTTATGAAAACAGCCTTTCGGTGGAATTGACTGAATTTCTTCGACATTATATTTAGTGACCTCCCGATCAAAAGCGTCCACAAGCACAAAGCCTCAAAATGATCAGTTTCCGAGATGCAGGAGGTTGAATACCTGAATTAACAATTAGACCTTATATCTATACTATAACGCAATAGATTTTGTAGTTCCTGGGAAATTGGCTGGAAATGTACTGCGATTATGTTTGCGCTGTCTTAGGCAGCAGTCTTTATCGGCTGAAAATCCAAAAATAGAAATTTTCCGAGTCATTACAGTGCATTTAAGCTTTTGCTTCAGACGGATCTTCAACCTCCTACATCTCGAGAGCTGGTAATTTTCGGGCTTC
Source organism: Ormyrus thymus (assembly GCA_035582935.1). NCBI lineage: Eukaryota > Metazoa > Arthropoda > Insecta > Hymenoptera > Ormyridae > Ormyrus > Ormyrus thymus. The sequence goes on from JAWWEM010050607.1 coordinate 5,833, forward strand.
GTGCCTTCACGCCCACTTCTTTTTATCAGGAGGCAGGTTGAAGTATCGACATATACGACGTATCAAACATTCAGCCGATTCGACCGACGGCCAACTGCCACAATTGTGGCGCGAGGTCTCTCGTCCCGATTTCCGAAGAATGCCAAGTCCTTACGTATGAATCACAGAACGCTCACTGTTCGCGATGAAAGAAAAAAAAAGAACTGGCGCAGCTTTATACCGAGCGGACGATGTTCGAGAGCGAACTTACTGTTACTGACAGTAGCGCTTTCATGGGTGATCCGCTGGTATTAAAATTTGTTATCAGGACTGGGCTGCTATACTCGAGATTATTATCTAACTCTCTTACGTCGCTCTAGTTATTTTGGGTAACTGTACTGAGTACGTGCGCCCTTTATTGTTTTCGGCGCAGAAATTTTTCGATCCGACGTAGTAAGCCGTTTTAATGTAATCTTTGATACTTCTGGCAGGTGAGATGTTTCGAGCTAAAATTCGATATTGACCGCTAATTTAGCGTAATTGTATCTTATCATTGCTAAAATTCTTTAAATTTCCTCGATTGGGTGGATTTAAATTTTATTACACCGTTTATCTATACCTTCTTAAGCGCGAAAGATAGCACAATGCGATTAAAGTTTCATTGCTTCGAACCTGTTCCATTTCTGCGCTCGCACAGCCAGGTGAAGAACCACAGGGTCGACAAGAAGAGGGCCAGTATCTGCACAGACCCGTAGATCCAATCCATGATGCCCAACTTGACGGTACCCCTTTTCTATCTTCGAGTTTCGAAATCCGAGCTTTCCTTACGTCTTGCTTTATCTGATTATTCCGTTTCTCGAGTCATTATCTAAATGAGATATATAAACGACCGATTACAGATGGGACTTAGGATTAGCAGACGAAGAATTTTTATAGAGCCGCGCGAGATTGAGACAATGTACCCGTTAAGGCAGGGGTGATCGAATGAATTATTAATGAGAAATATCTGCGTTTTGGGCGGAAAAAAAGGAGGACTGCATCCGGAACATCAGGGACCGAATCGTTTTTGGACTCGGCCTGTTTTCGCGAGCAATCGCAGACCGTTATATGGATTGGCAAACATTTTTATAAATATTCGCGAAGCAGGTGAATATTCCATTAACGGTAAATATTCTTTGTAAACCATTGCGCGTTTCGATATCCTTTAAAAACGCCTTTCCTCGTTCTACAGTCAATTAACATAAGAGATGAAGAACTTTCTAACCGATCGTTCGTTTCGCAAAAAAACCATTGCGGCCAGAAACGCACTCTTTCGCATTATTCTCCCGATGCATATAATAACGTAAATAACCTTCGACGTTCGTTGTACTGTCAATAAACTTGTTTCATAGAGTAACAATTACCGCGCGTTGCACCTGCCGGATCATTCGACGGACACGCAATACGTTCCAGAGAAAAAAAGAACGCGAGATAAAATCTGAAAATGCCAAATTACAAATCTGAGCTCGCGCGGCTTGGATTCCACGTGCGAGCTCTCTAATGTCGACCGATTTACAGAGCTACATTCCCCCAGCCGATTTACTCAGGACCGAAGAAACTAAGCCCACCGCCCAGCATTGCGCGAATTAAACTTTTTCGTCCCAACGTTCGCGGAACGAGTGCTCCATTCCCAAGGCTGACTCTTCGTCGAGCAGGACCGTCCTCGTCCTCGCGCAACGAGCTCTCGCCGCTCCTTACATCACACCCGTATACGCACCTCGCCGCTCCCGAGCTCGATTCGCGCCCGTCAAAAGCCGCCGGTAGACTGAGAGAGGCGGAGATCGCGCGCGGAGAGCAGCTGATCGCGCGACCGACTGCATTATCTCTCGCGGGGCCGATAAAACGCGCGGCCGGGCAAAAGAGTCAATCGAGGAAATGGACGGCGAGCCGAGGCCGGCCTTGGGCTTTCGTCTATTAATAGAGCGGGGCCTAAGTGGACGAGGCTCCGGCCGTGGGGAAGGGGCCGCATCTCCGCCCGGCGCGCGACGGGAGGATTTGAGGAGTGTGGGAGGTTGATCGGGACGGGCCGGGGGTCGAGGAGGGTGGCCTTTGACTTTGGTCGGTAGTTGGCACGAACTGCCGAATGCAACGTTTCGAATAAAGTGTTTTCGTATCTGCGTAAAGGATCGAAAGCAGAAAGTCAGATTTCAATGGGCGTCACGGGCAACTTTTGCTAATTAGTGTGCTTGCACTATCAATTTTTAGCTCACTGCACTGTCAATATTTCGGCGTTAAAATTCAGAGACGGATCCACATCGGCAGGTTATTGCCTCATTACTTTAACGGTTTGTTCTTAAAAAGATACCAAAAGACTTCCATATGTCAACTGGTTGAATTGAAATTCATTTTATTTACGTAAAAACAAATTGACGCGTGAATTCTTATTTTTCGCTAAAATAATTTTTGAAGCGTCGCTTAGAAAAAATAAATTGATTTTATATTTTTTGATCCAGGTGCGCATCATTCTCATTTATTTTGAATAATTTTATGGACAATCCATTTCAATATAAAAGTATATTTTACGTTTCAAACAGGTGCATTAAAACGACTCAAAATATGTATTTATCAATCTCCCGCATTAGATAAATAAAAGATATCCATCTTTCAACTGCGGTCAATCGAGCGCACAACCGATAAGGCATTTTAGTGCACCTGCTTGCAATGTAAAATAATCTTGTTGAAATATTTGTCTAAAAAATTACTGGCTATAACAATCAAGCAGTCGATTGACCGTAATTTTAAACGTGGATGTTTTTATCCGCGCGCGAGATTGATAAATATATATATATATATATATATATATATATTATGTACGCGTTATAGAATCTATAAACGAACAAGTAAATTAAAATTTTATCGATGTCTTATCGAGCAAAGTGTAATCGACTCGATCGTTAATTATTTAATTTACTGATGCCTATATTTATATGCAAATATATTTCCACTTTACCTTTTACTTTAACGCGATGCAGCAGATAGCTTTATATTTTATTTTGTGCTCCTCAGTTTAAAAAGTTTTTCACAATAACGAATCATTAAAAATTTCGTTTTATCTAAAGCACATATATAATCGAAAGGTAAAAAGGTATAAAAAATACTATTGCGAAATTTTCCGGGTAAGAATCAAAAGAAGCAAAAGAAACAAAATCAAAACACCAACAAAGCACGAATTCCCCTTTATCTTCAATCCTTTGCTAAATAGTCGTAAAGAAAAATATTTTAATTATTGTCCCCGACAATACTGAGCCAAGCGCAAGGTGAACGAACCGAAGCTTTTACGAATACAACGTGCTGCAAGCCCAGTCGAGTAATCAACCTCGAAGTGCGCATTCGTCACGTTCCTGCAGGTGCTGGAATTATGATCGCTGGATAAGAGGCAGTGTATTTTCAACATTCGTGTAACGAATTTTGATTAGCGGCAGCGTTCGATCGGTGCGCGAAATCTCCTCGCGCTTAGGATTTCAACCGAATTTATCAAAACTGTCTGATTTTGAATTTACTGATTGCTATTACGCCTTCCTTTTGCTGCCGACGCGATGCAGCAGTTGTACGTTTTATGTTGAGCTTCTCAGTTTAAAAACAGTTTTCTCAAAAAGCTATTTATTTAATGAAAATTAAAGAGTATATTATACGAATAGAAGTTTTAATGTATATACTGTAATTGAAGAGCAAGTGTATCTAAGAAGTCATGTATGTACATATAACATCAAATCCTTTGGATCAAAAAAAAAAAAAAAAAATACAAAAATCTTTATTTGTTCATACATGTTTGTTTATTTATGGTAAAACAAAAAATGACCATTAAAACTAGCATAAAAAGTCTAGTTCTGGGGAAACGCAGGGAAATATGTAAAAAACTAAAGCCAATTTCATTAAAATAAGTAAAAAAATCAAGATTTCATCCGACATTCAGTAGTAAACATTAAAAGAAAAATTTTGTTCGTATTTCCCACTTGATATAAAATGCTATTTTTATTTAACTACTCAAGATTTTAAAAATTCTTCATGCTGAAACCGGTTATGTGCATTCCTTGTAAAATTTGTCCATGAATTGACGTGGGCATTCTCCTTTGTTCTCTGTTTGGCTATATAATTTTGAACAAATAATAATATTTATGGATACAATATTTTTTAATCAATAGCATTTGATCTCACCTTGCGACGAGGTAATTAAGCTTGTAATATGCATTTGATGAGTTGCCCGAAAATAATATTGTAATATTTTTTATACTTACGAATTTGTACAACAAACTTTTTGTATAGTATCATAATTAATGCAACGAATTTTGACAAATTTAAAGACGCTTCAATATTTTGACAAATAATAAAATCGATCTAAATTAGAAAATCTGGTCTAAACCGGGACTGAATTTGAAAGAAGGTCTGAATTAGAAAGGCCCTTTATATACCTGTAAAATAGGTTTTTCCAAAATGGCAAAGGGACGGATTATAGTTTTCCTTTTTACAGCAGGTAACTATTAAGTAAGCCGGTGATCAGTGCTGCTGGACCGTCATTAAAATCCCTTTACAGAGGAACCTTCGTCCTTCCCTTTCTAATGGGTGCAATATTCATTTCTTATGGTTGCGTATTTATAATAGCCAGCCAATAGAAAACAGTCCTTCCATCCCCGTGCAGACCGCACCAGGGCGCAAAGGTGCAGCGTGCCGCTTTTCGAAGGTTGAGGTGGGGAGAAAGTTCGGCCTACAAAACTAGCGTACCTCGACGTAAAATTTCAGTTTCTCGGCAGTTTGCGCTAAGCTCACTTCCAGGATATATGTGTACACTGTCTCAATTTGTGAGACTTTAAGTTACACGCTCGCCCTGAAAGTCTTTCTTAGAAAATACACCGTCAATTTTTCTCAAGAAAAGCATTGTAGGATCGAGGAACCGATCAACATGGCAGCTCTCGTTCAATTATTCTACTTGGTGCTGTTTGTTTACTTGTTGTGCTGCCGCTTAAAGTCAGTGTCGAACAGGAGAGTATTCAAACCGAGCCCGCGCCAGTGCTTGTGCCGGCATTGCCCGTGATGTCATTGTGCAGCAGACGAAAAGCAGCGTGTACATTGCTGGTGCGCGCGGCCAACCTCGTGCTGCCCGTGTGTGTACATCGCGGCAAACTTAAAGGTGATTACACACAAAAGCGAAGCACACCCGTATTGCAGCCGCGAAAAACCGCGCGCTCAGACAGAACTGGTCGGGTGGCGATAAGTTTAGAAGCGCGGGGAACGGACAGTAGAGGCAGGTAAACATAACCTCGCCG
>JAWWEM010050608.1:0-11099 GCA_035582935.1 Ormyrus thymus
GAGAGAGAGAGAGAGAGAGAGAGAGAGAGAGAGAGAGAGAGAGAGAGAGAGAGAGAGAGAAAGAGAGAGAGAGAGAGGGAGAGAGAGGGGTGGCCGTCTAAGGTAAATGGCTCTCATTTATTATGCGTTGATTAGCGGAGTCCCCGCGCGAGAAATTATTCAATTTTTGACTTATAATATTGGTGCTGTTTTATGGATTTCGGTGGTTGTCCACACTCGTCGGCCGAATACATAACACAGAATTGCTCTAAAGCGAAGCTATTTAAGGATCTTTATTTTATTTAGCATATAATATATGTGCTTTTAAGTAATTTATAGTAATTGGATCTAATTAATCATGGAAATAACTACACCTTCCAGCACTTTCTGATTTTAAGTAAGAGACAATGTCAAACCCCGCTGTCCCATTAAATATTTAGTGACTGCAATTCCAACGGTGAGAACTCTATTTTCTTGTAACTAAATTTTAAATAAAGTTCAGTAGCCTCTCACCCAAATTCATCGAACGCCGCTCGAAAATAAGAAACCAAAATAAGCCCCAACGACTCTTCTCGCGCCCCGAATCCGCGCCTCAAAGCCAAGCAGTAAAATTAGCTTAATGATTAACCGCTCGGCGGGAGCCGCGACACTCGAGGGCAAACGTCGCCCCGTCGGCGCAGCTCGCGCGGCCCGCGTTAAAAGGCAGACGCGGGGGCCCTCCAAGCAGGAACAAACAGGCGGCTTCCTCGGGCGCGTCTTTCCCGCGATCTTCTTGGGAGAGCGCAGTCGAGAGCCGTACGTCTCGCGGCGCGCCTTAATGGTTAACGCCATTACGCGTCTGAAGTATTTAAGCTCCCCGCGCGCACGCGCGCATAAACGCCGGATAATAAGTCACTTACACGGATCCCCCTCCCCCCCCCCCCCTCTTCCCACCTCTCGCTTCCGGCTTGGCCTCGCGCCAGTTCTATTCGCGCTCGACTTGTCCCCCGATCTATTCTCTCTCTCTCTCTATCTCTCTCTCTCTCTCTCTCTCTCCTCCCTCGCGCCATACCGCCCACGTCACACGCATGACGCTCTTAACTAAATTATGGACAAAGTACGCCGATTCCGCTCCCCGCGAAACGGCCGAACGCAGTATCCGTCTGCGCGAGGCTGCATGTGGGTGTCGGGGAGAGAGAGAGAGAGAGGGAGAGGGAAAGTCGAGCGACGGGCTCCTAAATAATACGGGCTCGTTATGCGGACGAGCCTTATTAAGCCACTGCTGCTAAAGAGAGAGAGAGACAGAGAGAGAGAGCTGAGCGGAAGTTCCTTTTCGGATGTCGGGGCCACTTTGAGGGAGGAGCGCCGTGTACATCACATTTTTTTTCGTCTTCTTTTTTTTGGGGCGAGAGCGGCAGAGGCACATTGAAAAATTATTCAATGGCGCGCTGCTCTTTTTTGCGCCTTTGACGAGTTTTATCTTTTCCCCTTTATTTTTGCTCCCTTTTTTTCTTCCTTTTTTTTCAGCTCAAACTTGATGAACTTTTAGTCATTTGCTTAGCTTCTCCCTTTTTCGGATGGAAGGGAATTAGGTAGTTTGGTCGGGGCAAATTATTTACGCCTCGTAAAAGTAGATTTCGCGTCCCGCGGAAGAAAATTAACGAGTTTTCCTCGAGTATTCGGCGGTGGTTACTTCGCTCTATTATACTTATTATTTTAGATAAATTCTGGTGTAAAACTGAGCAAAGACTCTTTAACTGAAAGCCCCTTGAAATGTATACATGCTCATTCCTTTAATCTAGCAAATCTTAATTAAAGTCTCTTCAAAATTTTAAACGCCTTATACTCCCTTTGGTTAACGTTTTTAAAGCGGATTTTATCAACATTTTCCGCAAATTGACAAGGACATTAACCGTTTTTCCAATAATTTCATTCTTGCCAATTGAATGGTCGTCTTTGAACCAAGCTACTTTTATAACGCTCTTTATCCGCATTTGTGCCGAGAATGCGGTTGTGTAAAAAAATCTAGAAAATGCACGCATTATGAGGGTCGGCTCTCTCTATACCCTTTTTAGGCATGCACAAATGTATACTAATCGGCCGCCTAATCCGTCGCGTCCTCAGTTCAGTTCGCCCCGAGCCAACGCTCCGACATGCACGCAATTACATTAACAAATAGTGTCACACACGCAAAGAAGCTTTTCCCCCTCGTCCCGCAAAAATAACAGTGTATATTTATTATTTTATTCAACCGGGACTTTTCTCGCCCTGCACGGCTGGTGGGCTTTTCGACGCGCGGCCCCTGGAACGCTTCCAAGCCCGCAGCGCTTTGAATTCGCGCCGTCTTGCCGTGAAACCGTTTGGGAAATCGGGCTTTCCTTTTCGCCCCCCTATACCCCCGCGGTTACAAAGGAAGCCCTATAAAATATCCTCGAGGCCCGTCAATAACTTGACTGCGCGATGCCTTTTAAGAAGGACGCCAGGCAGTTTATCAAGCCGGCTTTTAAGAGGAGGGCCGCGGCTTTTCTGGAATTAATGCTTGTTAAGTGTTTTGTTGGAAAGTGTTTTTTTTTTACGGATTCTAAGCCGTTTATGGGTACGATCGAGTTTTGTTTATTGTCTTAAAGGTGAGAAAGTTCGAATTAAAAGTCGTTTTGTACGCATTCTAATAAGAAAAAATTTGTCACACGAAATCTGGTTAATACTACTTAAAAAGCGTGTTGGTATATTTTGGAAGGAAGATCTTTATGGCTTTGCATACAAAACGTGTGCCTAAACATCGGTCCTCGAAGCCCTTACTATCGTGCAAAGTACGAAAAAACCTGCAAAGATTATTTTACCTCAGCAAAGGTCGGGAAAATTGAGTAATTTGGAGGAAGTTTTGACACTAAAGACATTCAATTTTCTGAACAATCGGCCGAATTGTATCCTTTGCACCACTAAGGGCTTCGAAATGCCACCCTTTGAAACTCAGGGCCGCGTCTCACCGTAGGAGTATTAACGGATTAATCGATTCAGGGCATTTCTTATCCCACAGGGTGTTTTGCTTAATTTACCAAGTTCGCGCCATTATTTTTTCCCGAAAGAAGGCTTATTCAAAAGGTCTCGTGAAAAGCAGCCATATTGTACGCGGCGCAGGGCTGCAGAGGCCCGCGTTTGAGGGTGCATTAGCCAAATATTCACTTTTCCCGCTGTACTTTTTGTCTTTGAACTTAAAATTGCTTTAGTTTTCAGTTTAATTAGACCCTTTTTGAAGTAAAAAATTTGTTCGGATTCGCGCAGCGAAAATAATAAATTTTCGTAGACAATACGCAGGCTCAATTTGACCAACCTTTATTTGCATCTCTGAATAATTTATTTATTTTACGTAAACTCTTATGCAAAAAACAATTTTTATCCCAAACTAAAAAAAAAAAAAAAATTGTCGGCTTAAACAATTTGAGACCTGAAGCAACAAATTGTCGATTCTCGCCACCTTAAAAAATGTCATTCAATTCCCCTCATAATTATCCTAAAAATTTAGCGCGCACATCGAACGAAATCATCCGCGCACTGTAAAAAAATCAAAGGGAATAAAGATTGAGTCGCAAAAGCCTCATAATAGCAGCAATTACACATAATAATCGCCTCGTAAAAGGTGGGCACCAAAATAGAGAGCTGCCCGGTAAATAATGTATCGTCCAGCTCTCGTTAATCACTCGCCTCCTCGCTCTCCCCCAGCCTACTCGCAGCGGCCCGTTATAATTTTTTTAGCGCGGCTTTTACGCGAGGACCGCAGCTAAAATAGCCGCCGCCGCGGGGCACAAAGGGAAAACGGGAGACCCCGGCCGGGCTCGGAAAAAGGAAGCGCTCGGAATTCTAATCCCATTACACGCCTTAATTACAATGATCCAAAGCAGAGCCGGAGAGCCAAAGCAGTGGACTCGGGGAGAACATCGAATTAGTCAGTAGCCCGAGCGAGCCGCGCGCTGCGGGCGGAATGAAAGAGGCAAGCCGCGCCGGCAGCGGGACGAGAGGAGGAAAGAAAGGAAGGAGAGAAAGAGAAAAAAAAAGAAGGAGGCACAACGGCACGCGCGCAAAAGCAAGGACACGGGAGAATTACCGGCGGAAAATTATAACGTGCGAATGAAGATCGCGCGGCGAGCGGCGGCAAAGCCACCGCCGGATTAACTATTTAACGCTGCGCGCTGGAAAGAACTTACAAAAGGATCTTTTCATTTCTTCGTCCCGCGCGCACGTATTATATGCGCGCGCGCCGCGTGTTCTCTCTGTGGCCGGGGCCTCTTTTCCTGCCTCGCGTACGTCTCCACCTACTTTTTTCCGCGCTGCTATTTTCGCTGCGCCGCCGCCGCCGCCGCTGCTTCCTCCTCCTCGTCCATTTTTTTTTTTTTTTTTTCTGGTTCAACGCCAAAGAGTTGCTTGATTATAACGTGCGACTGGCCGAGCCTTTTGCGCAGCTCTCTCTCTCTCTCTCTCTCTCTTTCTCTCGGCAGACCGCTAATCAGATTTCAGCGGGGCGCATCGCGCGGCTCGTCGCTATACACTGTTTCAGTCTGATTACACGCGCGCGCGCGGTCGTATTGCCCATTCTTTTTGCCTCTTTCGCCGAATGCGGGCGTGCGGTTTCGGGAGGTATGATGTGTTATGCGCCGCGGCCGGACCTTTTGTTTTTTTTTTTTTTTTTTTTATTCTCGGAGCTCTTTGAAGCGCCGAGTGGCAGTGGACTCGCGGCCGAGATTGAAGTTGAAGATCCCTTTTGAATTTTTTCAAAGCGGCGCGGTAAATTGTTCATTATTCCGCGGGATTCTTCGTCGCCGAAGCGAAATAGCTAAATGCTAATAATTTCATCAAATTTTGGGCGCGTAAATAATTGTAATTCGATTCGTCCGTTAGCTTTCCGCTGACGATAAATAAGTCTTTGTTATAAATTTCTTAAAATTCGCAATTAATAAATGAACATTAGCTGTGGTTTGTCTTCCGTGCCTCCCGGCAGAGATATTTTGATAGATATAACGATGACTAGCATAGCCAGCAGGAATCTGCTATACAAAACGAGAAAACTTTGCTCCTTACATTCGCCTTCCTCGGCAGGCAACTCGATGATTGCGTATAGAGGGAGAGAGAAGGAAGGCGCGAGAAGAAGGAAGAGAAACCGTCAAAAGCGCCCACTTCTCTTCGTGTAGGTGCGTTTGTGAAGGAAGATAAGGATCCTTCTCTGTACTTAACAGGAGTGAAAATTTTAGCCCTTTACGAGTGGGGAAACTTTTCATGCGCCCCTTTACTTTTATTTAAAGTTGACCGTGCAAACATAATAAGGCAAAGATGACACTGTGCAGAGGTTTTACTGTAATTTTATGTGGGCAATTATGCTAAAGCAGCTCCGCAATTGGAATCGTCGAGTCGGAGATTTCTCGAGACATTGTACAAGCTTTGTAAGGCTGAATTTATTGGAATATATTGGTGCGTTTAATCTACAAAATTTGTAAATCACTGTAGTACGCTCTATATTCTCAAATTCATCTGCCATCACAGAACGGATAAAGATTCGCTCAAGGAAAATTGCACGTTTTCGCGCCAACTCAATGTCCCGGGAAGCGCGCAGCCAAAGTGCGCGAAGCCTAGAATGCAACGCCGACCTTCGAGCAGATTTGAAATTACAGATTTCCCCGCCGTTGCGAGCCGCCTCGATCAACCGGGCCACTTTTGTCCCAGTCGCGCGCGTCGACGTTCCCGCAGACAATCGGAGCCGTCGCCGGGCTCTGCCGATTGGCTCGGAGGCGCGCGCGCGCGCAGGCAGGGCGCGAAATTTCGCCGGGAGCCTGGTGGAAAGTCCGCGCCTCGGCTCGGCGCGGTTATTGAATAATTCAGCAGATAACAAGGCCTCGCCGCCTGGAGGAGGGAGGAGCTAGAAGACAATTACCCAGGAAACAGCTCGAGATAACAACCGACAACAGGCGACGGCGGCGGCGGCGGCGGCGGCGACGATGGCCCGCCAAAGAGAGAAAGATCTTTGGCCTCGGATATGTGTGTGTGTATGCGCGTAAGGGGGTGGGGGGGGGGGCTCTTGTGCGGGAGAGACCCCTCCTCGCTTATCTTTATAGGACGGGAGCTCTCGGCTGCGGTGCTCTCTCTCTCTTTTAGTTATCGCGATCGAGGCTTGTAGATGCATCGTGCGGCTTTCCTCTCTCTTATTCGAGCGTTTCGGCCGATCCGTTCTCCCTTCTATGCCTCGCCTCTGCCCTGTTATCTCGGCAGCCAAGTGAAAATTAATTTGCAGGCGCGGCTCTGCCTTTTTGCGGGGCCGATCCACGATCGGGTTTCGTGTGTATTCACTTTGGACAGACGATTCTCCGGCTTGGTTAATTATCTGGTTAAACAATGCGCGGCGGACGAACGTTTTATTAAATTACTTTTTGCAGAATGTGGAGCTAATTCGACCTCGCCGTTCTCAGTTATTTTCAACGCTGAATAACAGATTTTTTAAAGCACGGCACTTGCAAAGTCTTATAGTGAATGACTTTAAAGCTTTTGCTACATTGTGATTTATTTTTCGATCCTACTTAAAAGCATTACCAATGGATTAGCGCAATACGGTGTAAAAGCTTATTTTAACGTCTGTATAATTGCAAAAGTTTTTTTGGACTTGTTTAAAATTTTTTAAAATAGCAGTTAATACCAGTCGATAAAGCTGGCTATTTTGGCATCCCAGTGACAATATATTTCAACCACAATAGATGCTCAAATTACATTTATTATAGAAGTACGTCTAATTATAAATTATCGGTATATTCGGAGGATAACATAGATTCGGTGAATTTCCATATCGGATCTATTTTTTTCTTTAATCTAATTTAGTTTTATTTCTGAACTAGCCAAGAACTTTGTTCCAATATATTTCAGGTGTATCTTAATATAAAACTATCAAATTAAGCGACTTTGAACTATTATAAGTTATTTCAATCACAAAAAATCTCTTTGCCAATCAAACAATTACCTTCAAAGGTCCCTCAGTTCGAAAAAGTCGACTGTTAAGTCCGCGGAAAAATAAGCATCTCTTTAGCCGAAAGCCGGTAAGAAACTGAAGTACCTCGTCGTATACACCGTTAAAACTCGGCTGCACCAAGGAAGCCCTCGACGAAAACGTAGCAAACGTACCTCTCTCGCGTACGTATGCGCCAGTCGTCTTTTTCCCGTACAAAGAGGCCCTGGAAAAGAGAAAGAGAAAAAGCTCGGCGAGGCAGGGAGTCAAAGGAGAGAGTCGGCGGGCGAGCGCCCGGCGGAAAATGGCAAATAGCGAGGCAATGTCCTGCAGCGGGAAGCTTGGCCGATAGAGGGAGGATTGTGCCGGCGAGTCTCTGCGAGCGGCATTATTATGAATGAGATTTACACTGGCTGACGGAAGGCCAAATATTTCGGTAAGCGGGGTGGCAAAGTACGTTTCGAACGCCCCGAATGTAAATATAGGCGGACGGAAAGCTGAGATGCTCTCTCGCACTCGGGAGGAAAAGCGCCCCGCCGCTCTGTTGCTGCGTGTGTGTGTGTGTGTGCGTGTGCGCACGAGAAAGCGCGACTTGGACGCGAAAGAACCCGGAGTCGGAAGGCGGGGGAATGATTTAATTGTTTGCCGAGGCCTCGGGCTTGCGCCGCGTTGATAAATTATGCGGATTGCAGCGCTCGATCGTTGCTCGTTTGCCAGTTACTGGTCGATTGAGAAAGAGGTTGAGATTTTTAATCATCTTTATGAGGCGTTTGTTCTGTATTTAAGTAAAAGAGGTTCTTTCTGCTCGATGAAAGGCTATTTGGAGATAGGTGGAAGACGTCCGCATTGAGTTACGAACGAGCTGCAAGCCGCCTGATCGTTTATCAGAAGACCGGGGATTGCAGAGAAATGGTTATGACCGTTTTTCGACGCTCGCGAGGAATCCGCCTGATTTTCAAAAGAAAAGCCGAGAGTCAGCGTCATCAGTCTTAGAAATCTTCGGCTTCTATTCTCGCTTAGACAAAGGAAAGGCCTTGACGTACTCGGGTTAATTAAAAAGAAAGTTATTCACCGAGATGTACCATTCAGCGAACTGAACGTTCGACTTCGCAAAATTTATCGAATTTTTTGCAAAGATTAATAATAATTTTTCACGAAAGTGGAAATACGACAATTTCTTCTCTCGTAACGTTGTACTGCGCGAAATATTTAAGTGTAACTTCTAAATTATGTATGAAACTTTTACTAATTTTATAATAAAGCCGCTTAAAACTAAATTATAATACTTTGCATTCAAGTGCGCTTCAACTACGTTAATATGGAACTATGATACACGCCGGGGAGGCGCAGAGTTGAAAAGCGCTTTCATAAAAATGTAAATACTTCAAAGTATATAAACAACGAATGAATTTATTACTTTCATTGAAAAAACTTTAAAACCGCGCCGAAGACCAGCCCTCTTTTCATTTCCATATCTATTTATACGACGCCCCGACCGGATCTTCCCCGTTCGAAATTGATCCCCCTCCCGCAGAACCGACTCGCGCTCCGCCGCTCGATACATCCGGTGCGCTCTCTCGGCCACTTCGAAAATTCGAGCTCGACGCGAGGCGCCAGTCGAGGACCGGAGTCGATCACTCGGCGCGACAATCCAGCGGCGGGGCTCGGCGGCGCGCTTCATTTGGCGCGCAGGTGCGTGGGCGGACGCCGTCGCGCGCGCACCTATTAATTTTGCTTTGCTAATCTCCAATTTGCGTCTCCTTACTTTGAAAAGTATTACGCGAACCGGAAGGCACGCCGCGGAGGGACGACGCGGCGAGAGAAGAGGAGGAGAGCTTCTCTCCAGAGGATACTCGTTAGTCGCGCGTAACAAATTGTTCTCTCTCTCTCTCTCTCTCTCGCTCTGCCTCTGTCCATCTCGGATGCGACGGAATTTCTTCTTTGTCTTTTTGAGCTTTGGCAAAGAGAGCGTTTTTTTGCTGCCCTCGCTTTGCAGTGGACGAATTTTATTTCTTAATTAAAATCTGAAGCCGCGGCTGGAGAGATTGACGTGGACGAGATTTACTGGCGTTTTCCAAGTTTTAAGTCAGCAAGTTAATGTCGATTAATTATTTATCTTACCATCGCCATTTATTACGATCATTTTCCTTCGTTTTACGCGCAGTCTTTTAATTATTTTAATATAGTTAATTTATAACGCGTCCGTTGAACCCTCTTTTGCTCATTTAAGAGCTTCAGTTTTAGTAAATTGTATTTTCGTGCCTCATAAAATCAAATGCAAAAATAAAAAAATGAATTAAAGCACTATTCAAGCTCTACTTGAAAAACATATCGGAAGGAAAAGCAATTTACCGCACACTCGTTCGTCAAATTGTGGCTCCAAAACCAGTGCGTTTACCCTCGCAAAATCCCGGGGCCCGCCGAAGATGGGAAGCTCTTCAACAACGGGCAGACCGTAAGTCCGGGAGTCGCGTAAAAATAAACCACCGAATAAAGTCCGCCCCCCCCCCCCCCTTGCCGCGGCTCGCAAAAACCCGCCGAGCAAAGAACGCACGCGGGCGTCAATTGGAAAGTTTACTCGTATTTCGGACTCTGCGTGCGCGCGCGCGCGCGCCCTCCTTCCTAACGACTTCGTTATTTTATGACACTTGCCCCCGCGCCGTACACAAAAGGCGCGTATAACAAGCAGCTCGCCCGAGCAATTACACTTCAAGAGCCTACGGGAGCGCGGAAAAAGGAGTCGTAATAAACGGCAACAAAAAATAAAACAAGAAACAGAGGGAAGGAAAGAGAGAGAGAGAGAGAGAGCCATGGGATTAGCGTCGGAAGAAAAATTTCCGACGCGTTGCGGCGAGAGAGCGCCGCTGCTTTGAGCGCCGCACACCCGGCGGACGCACAACTTTCTCGTATACTCTCCCTCGACTCGGCATAATCAAGTACGACGCGCGTGGTATTGTGTAAACGTTCCCACCGGCTGCCTCTCCCTCTCTCTCTCTCTCTCTCTTTCACTCTGTCTGGCGCGTTTTGCCGGGCGCGAGTCTATGTGCGTCTGTCAGCACTCGGGCCGTTACTACTGCGAGCACCCGATGTGTCCTGGATAGTTCGCGCGATGCCGCGTCTGTCGGGGGCTTTAGTCCGGAGTTTGCTGCGCGCCGAAGAAATGCTCGGCAAGATCGAGATTAGTTTTTGAGAACTCGGGAGAGCGCCCGCGTTTACGGATTGCTTTTCGAGTTGTACGTTGTCGGTTGTTAGGTTTAATCGTGGAAAAAGTGCCGGCGAAAAATTGTAATGCCAGACGGTGATTTGGCTGCGTCTGTTCGATTCAGAAATAAAAGTCCTCGTTTTGTCCATTGATCGAAGGTCGAAAATAGACTGCCCGACTTTAACCGTCAATTTTTAAGTTTTATTTATCTTATTTTCAATGCGCTCCGCGGATTAATGGTCACCCTGGGAAATCTTTTACATTAGCGATTCATGTTTTTGTACAAGTTTCCTGAGGGTGTATTTTATAGCGCCCTGAAATAAACGTAAAATCTAGTAAGCTGTTCTTCATAATTTTCTTTCAATTTTTATTATTTAAAAATGAAACTTCGCCGCCGTATCTCAAAGCTAATTATTAAGGTAAAAATTTCATAACAGCGCCGGTTCAAAGCATAAATCAAAGCCTAAACTCAAAAGCAAAGCTTAAAATTAGATTATCTCCCGGAGTTTACAAACTTTAAACGGTTGAATCCTTTATAAAGCGCGGCGGCGGCGGCGGCGGCTACTTATTCCCAGAATTTTTTTCCGTTCATCAAGCGGCCCTTCGGGATCCTCTGTTTCGCACTTGCTCTCGTTTCCCTTCCTCCGCCTTTTCCCCGGTGCTTTCCGGGCTCCGCGCGCGCGGAAACTCTCGGCTTTCGACTGCGCATTCGGCCGGGACGAGCGGGCGGCGAACAACAACGCTTACGCCGAGCGCGGACTCGCACCTTCTTCGCTCTCATTCTTGCGCGACATTGTGCGGCTCCATTGTGTCGCGGTGTCCTTCTCTCCCTCGCGTCTTTGTACTTCTGCGGGTTTGTATTTCGGATTCGAAACGACGCCCTCGACGTTTAAACTTTGCGCGCCTCAAGGCGCGGGGGGGGGGGGGGGGGGGCCGCCCGCGGGCAAAAATAAATTTAGG
>JAWWEM010050609.1:0-11095 GCA_035582935.1 Ormyrus thymus
AAAAAAAAAAAGTAAATCAAGCGACTTTTTTCATTTCCTTCGAAATCGGGCGGAATGCGTTTATTAGATACGATAACGCACTACAATAGTTTATGTGAAAGCACTCTCTGCTCGACTTCAGCTGTGCAGCGGGCGAGTAATAAATGTCGCTTTAATTTTTCAAAGCTCAATCCAAAAAAGTTTGGTAGTACCATTGAATGGCAACGGCAAAGCCAATATCACGGAAAATGTTGGAACGCAATAATAAAGCTTGCACGTGCGCAGAAAAAAATGACAGCAATTCCTCCGCTTTGGATGTTTACGCTGATATGTAAACAAAGGCTACTAATATATAATTACGAGTTCTTCTTGAATGAAAATTTTTTCGAATTTACAATATGTATTGAAATATCATATTTAGTTCCATGACAATTAAGCAACATACATGAATGCAGGATTTATTTGCGCTATTTTATTAATAAGCTTTTTGTGTCCGCACCGCGTATAATATCCAGAAAGACCGGCCTTCTCGATAGATTCCCGAAAAAGAAAAGGCGAAGAAGGCCTTAGACGGCCGACAAATTGCGGGGGTAATCAATTTCGCAATAAGAAAGCGGCCGAAGTTCTATTATGTATTCCGAAAAATCCCCCTCGCCGAATGGGTGTCCGGCTGCGATCCGACGATGATCTTGCGTCCGCGGCCTTGCTCCCGATGCCGCGCGTTCAGTCATTGCGAAAGGTGCGCTCTTAGCCGTGCGCTCATCGTCGCCGCCTTCCCCGTACAGAGGCCGCAGGCGGAAAATGAAGCGAGCGCGTCCACTTGAGGATGGTGCCGGTGGTGGTGGCAGTGTACGGGGTTAGGCGCCGCCTAGACGAGCGGCGAGCGCCGGCTTACGATTGTACTCTCCGAGCTCGTATATAAGCCGAGGGCTCCCTGCGGGCTCCAATCAAACTCACTTCCGAACTCGAACATGAAGGTAAGCGACGCGAGTGTCCGTTAGCCGGCTGTTCCTCTTTCAGTGTATTAATTCCTCGTCGCTTCTCCCAACTTGCGCTTTCCTTGCTTTATTCAAATCAACATGTACAGTGACTTCGACGAGCCGCTTCAGTTCAGTCGACAATCGTGGCGGTTCCCTTTTTCCAATCTACGCTTTGTTTTTGTCCTCAGGCGTTCCTCGCACTGCTCTCGCTCTCCGCGGTGGCGTTCGCCAGCTTGGAGCCGGCTGGCTACCGGCCGCCAAGTGCGTCGTCCTCGCAGTACTTGCCGCCGCATCTCCAGCGCGCCCACCAGCCGGAGGCAGCGAGTCCCTTGGCTGCGACCTCGAATCAGTACCTCCCGCCTTCCTACAGCCGAGCGGCCCCAGCAGCCTCGCCGCAGTATCTGCCGCCGCGGAGCCAGCAGCATCGGCAGCCGCACCCCCGTCCGTCGTCCAACTACCTGCCGGCGACGGATAAGCCGCTCCTGTCCAGCCTGCCCCCGGCGCCGCCCTCCAACGAGTACCTGCCGCCGGCGCCGTCCAACGAGTACCTCCCCCCGGTGACGAGAACGCAGCCGGCGAAGGATTACCTGCCCGTCCAGGTGCCCTCGAACGAGTACTTGCCCCCGGTGCCGAAGAACGAGTACCTGCCGGCCGCTGCGCTGGGCAAGAAGCCCGCAACCCCGCCAGTTCCCCTCGCGCCGAAGAGCGACTATCTGCCGCCTCCAGGCAGGCACGGCGCTCCGATCCAAGCTCCGGCCACGGCGACTCCCTCGGGCAGGATCTCCGTCATATCTGTGTCGCCCTTCAAGCTCGACGGACCGGCTTACGCGAAATCCCAGCAGCCGCAGAAGCAGCAGCAGCCACCTGGACAGTTCGGGCTCGCGACTTCTGCCACCTCCTCCCCCTTGAGCGGATACCCCGCCAGAAATCCCGGCTCGGCTGTCAAGGGCTACGAGCAGCCCGCCGACAACTACTTACCTCCGCTGAGCCCCGGAGCTTCGGAGGATTACGACGCGGCGAGCAGTGGATATCGGTACGGAGGCGCCGGCGCGGCCGGCCCTCTTCGCACGTCCGAGCAGTCGACGGTGAGTAACGGAGCTCCGTTCGATCGCAGGTGAAATCGAACGGCGCGCGCAGACTCCTTAATCGAAAGGTTCGTTCGTCCGCAGGAGCCGGCCAAGTACGACTTCGAGTACCGGGTGAGCGACGAGTTCGGCAACGACTACGCGCACAAGGAGTCGCGCGACGGCAGCCAGACCCAGGGGGTCTACAGCGTCCTGCTGCCGGACGGCCGCAAGCAGATCGTCCGCTACGAGGCGGACGAGAACGGCTTCAAGCCCAGGATCTCGTACGAGGAGGCGGCCACCGTCCTCGGCTCCAAGGCGCCCGACGCCGCCGCCGCCGCCTTCGCCGGGTACGACCGGAACGCCAATGGCCTCGACTCGCCTGGCCCGTACTAGTCCGCTGCCGTTCATTTGGCGCGCGAGGGAGCTTTCGTTAACGAACGTTCGCTCTCGCAGTTCAGCTTTATTTCCGCGGGGTGACGACGGGCTGTACTGATTTTTTCTCTGCGATTTAATAATGACGCCTGCAGAAGATGAGCAGGCAATTAGTTTGGAGCGTCGATGCAGACGAATTTTCAAAGTGCTAATATTCAAAGCTTTCGTCGGTGGGATAATTAACAAAGGGAGAGAAAGAAACAATCGAAATTGGAAATGAAATGATTCAGCTTGTCGAAGGCAGGATGAAAATTTTCTAGTTGATTGTTTTCTTTGTTTTAATTTAATTACATTCTTTTTTTATTTCACTAATCCTGTTTATGCAAGATACGTACAAAATAAAGCTGCTGCGAGATCGAATAAATTTTCACAAAATAATTTTGATCTCACGAACAAAAAAGAAAGAACAACTAATTATAGATTTTAGGCCAAAAGCCTCTTGTTGCTAATCAAATCAATTGTCAAAATGATGCCGAAATAATTATCAAATTTAGCATAATAAGATAACTTACCTACATCAGTATATATATAGTTAGAAGTTCCATGATTCCGTTTGCATACAGTGTGATAAAAACTTATCACATTTTTGAACATGCAATAGACGTAAAAATAGAGAAAGTTTATTTTAGAATTAATTTTCAGTGTGCGTGCCGAAGTGTATCAGTATTGTAAAGATAGATCATGCTTTTATACTAAAAGGACATTTTACATTTTTGTACAAAATATATGATATTTATAATATTAAAAACTGTGTTTTAATTTACTAGTTCAAATAATAATAATAATAACAATTTAATTAAAACATTGCAGTTAAGCTTCCATTTTAAATTAGATGTAAACGGAAATGCTTTCGTCATAACAAACGTAATAAAAAGCAATTCCTGTAAACCATATAATATTTCACAATTAAAATAGATTTCATGGAAAGTTTTCATTCGTATTTGCATTGTTCCACTTTTACGCAGTAAACCATTACATCGCCCTGTTTGCCTTCATCTAAATTAGCATACATTGTTTTAGGACTTAATTAGATGCAAACTGATTTGCTAATTTTCTTTTCATTTTCAGCGAAGTGTTTGTTTTATTCGTACCGCCTTAATTTTGACTGACTGTATTTAAACTTTAATTAGGTGATGTCTCACTTTAAAGAATTATCTCGCAATCTCATTCTGCTTGAAAATTCGTTGTAGTAGATATAACACAGTTTGTGTAGATGCGCGTTACCCAATTGTATAGATTTACTTTAATCGCAATTGTTTGCCAAACAATAGAAAAAGATAGTAATGCTTGAATGAAGTAGTATTCAATGTTGAATTACAGTAAGTCAATGTTTAACTATATCATTGTAAGCAAACAGGCCTTTATACGAATACCTGTCGAGAATCACTGTTAGAAACAAGTGTTGGAGAGTGACAATTATTTAAGGATATTTAATAAAAATTTAGTGAAACTAGAAATTTATCTCTACGCAGCAACCACAAATAAACTTTAACGAGTTTATTTGAACGGCAAAGGAAAAGGCTACGTGCTTATATACACGTTAGATTCGGAACCCTTTGAGAAGCATGTATAATTTTCGAATTTTCGAGCAACCGCCACAAGGACGTCACTGCTACTGTTAGATTAGAGAGGGGCGTCCATAGATCGCGCATAGATACGGCGGTATTTTCAGGGCGAGAGTGTTTATTACCACACAC
Organism: Ormyrus thymus; assembly: GCA_035582935.1. Lineage (NCBI taxonomy): Eukaryota > Metazoa > Arthropoda > Insecta > Hymenoptera > Ormyridae > Ormyrus > Ormyrus thymus. The sequence continues at coordinate 4,156 of JAWWEM010050609.1, forward strand.
GATGATGCGGCAGCGCTTGAATGTAGACGATAAGCGCTCCCGAGTGGGGGGGGGGGAGATAAACGAGGAGCCCCCCTTCCCCGCCTCCCATTACTTTCACATTTTCGATGAAGACGCGTCGGCGGATATAAAGCTAAGCGTGCCCGAGTGTTTGTATAGCGGAGTTTGTTTCGCTACTTAATTACGCGTGCGCGGATAGCTGCCGATACTGGGATCGCAGTTTTGTAACTGCATATTTTTAGCCGAGATCTTCCGATAATTATAGCCAAAGACGCTTGCATGCAGCTCTAATTTCATTAAGAAAATTCGCGTATGAATAAACGTTCTTCTCGGTTACAGCTGGTTTGTATTAAATTTAAGAAATGAAACTGCGGTCGACACTTTAAAGGTGATGGTAAATCGAATAAACGATATGGTGGTGAATTGTAAATGATATAATGAAATTTTTTTATAAAAGTTATTAAAACCCTTAATTTTAGTAAGATCAATTTAATGAATAAAAGGGGATTTAACCTAAATTAAAATTTGATTAACAAATTCCAACTGGTGTGTATAATTTAGGGGATTGTTTTACGCTAGAATTAATCGCACTCTTGCTGGATCAAGTGAAATGCCAAACACAGTTTCCGTTAATTAATATCGGAAACAAGGACTGGCCTTCACGCCGAGGAACTTTGTTCATGCCACCTGCACCGATAATTGTATACTCGGAGAAAAAGAGGAAAAGGGCGATCGAACCGTTCGTGAATAATAAAACCAATTTATGTCTTGTTTTGTAATTTCTGATTTTTTTCTTGACCAATTTTTCGGAATTGTCTCTCCGTCAATGAAAGAGTTTTAATAAAAGCACGTTTAATAAAGTAAAATCAGTCAGTCTTATTCAATATTTTGTATATATAGTAATAATTAGGCGAAAATAAATAGTTGAAAATCTTTGTTTGATAAATCACTGGGACCCTTAATTGTAATTAGTAGACTTTATAGAGATGCTTAAAGTTGCACAAAAGATGCACGGGATGACCGGCATAAAGTTTGAATCGGACATTTTTCCCAAGCCTAAGTACCATCCGCAGATAGAAATAAATTTCCTTAAAAGTAAGGTATGTCGAGCCGAAAACGACGCGAACAAGCTAACAATCTCATTCCGCATGCGGACCGGCACAAAGGCTTCGATAAGGATCTTTCATGCTCGTACAGCTCCTTGGCTTATATAGCTTACCTGCATGCGCGCGCATCGCTCGTATAATCTAATATCGAGCTATTTGTATATATTTCAATTGACGCAACGACTTGCGAAAATTCCCGACGCAGGCGGCGGGAGATGCCTGCCCGTTAAGTGCATCCTCTCGAAAGGTCGTTATTACGGGACGCCAAATCTGTCTTGCGCGGCCCGAGCGGATTGATTCCCCGAGAGCGAAATTAGGAGGACTCGGAATGCACGCGTCGCCGCCGCGGGGAGAAAGGTATATAGCGTGCATACGTAAAGTCACGTATAGATAGGACGGTTGGGAAATGCAAATAAATTAAGGAACGAGCACGTTTTCGTTTTAAATTATTATATTGTACAAACATGATGTTCGAGTAAATGTATACAGGGTAAGTGTTACACATATGGGCATATATGCTGTATATGTCGTTACTATCTAAGTTATTTCCCACGCGCTTGCAGATGGGCTACTTATTATTTTTTTTTTTTTTTTTGTTCTTTTTTGTTTATGCTATATATGACATCGGTATACAGTCGGATACACGTGTGTTATTCGATAATCACATGACTTACAATGCATGCTTAATGTATGAGCACAATGAGAGCTATGTTACAGAATGGGCAACGCTGGGTTATTGTGTATGTATAATCTATACGTCGGGTCACGTTGCCTCCTATTACATTCAGACGTACGACAGAGCGAGATGTGCCCACAAGGTGCGCATTTCGGGAGGACATGAGTATTTTAAGAAAAATTATATATTAACCGCGCGATCAGCTTTCGAACGTCGGATTGTCGAACGCGTCCGAGGAAAAGTACGGTAAATCTGGTAACTCCGGCAACTGCCCCTCCCCCTGCAGACACGTCGTCCTTGCGCTGGCAGAGTTTCGCTTGTACTTGCAGTGTGACTTTACATAATTATTATTTTCTAATTTCAATTGGGAGAATAGATAAACTCGATCGGTCGCTGCCTCGCTCCGCTTTTAGTAGCGATAGCCTCCCGGGCCGCCGCTGGGATATCCTCCTGGGCCTCCGCCGGGATATCCGCCGGGTCCGCCGCCGGGATAGCCGCCGGGACCTCCCGCTCCGGGGTAGCCGCCGCCGCCGACGCCGCCGCCGACCTGCATGTAGGTGATTTTCGGCCTGTAGCCGTCCTGGTCGGCCTCGTACTCGACCATCTGCCTGCGGCCGTCCGGCAGCAGGACGAAGTAAACGCCTCGGGTGAGGTCGCCGTCGCGGGACTCCTTGTGCCCGAAGTCGTTGCCCGAGGGCGGGTCGTTCACCGTGTACTCGAATTCGTACTTTGCCGGCTCCTGTCGTCAAATCAATACGTCGATCTCGTTAGAGAGCTTTTCAATTTATGGCAATTACGTGTATAAGTAAGAAATTACTCGGGCTTCCAGTCTTCATCGGCGGAAGAAAGTGCTTTAAAGGCAATAATAGTTCGATCGAGAGTCCTTCTCGATTTGAAAGGCGAAATTTTGTTAGCGGGGGCATTCTCCCCAAGCTATGTATAATAATCCGTTGAAAAGTCGTCGAGTTTTAAAAGGATTACTCGACATAGCTCGCCCCGAAAGCTCCGCCCAAAGAGTCAAATCAAGCGAATCAGGCCAACTCGGCGAAAAGGGCAATAAAGGTAAGAGGAGCTCTCGCCGGCGGCGAGAGGCGCGCGGCCACATCAATCGCCGCGCTAAACACCGGTTCGTCTCGGCATACTCACGTTGTTAGCGCCGTCGCCATATCCGCCGGAACCGACGCCGCCGCCGCCGCTGCCCGGAGGCCCGTACTGCTGATTGGGCGGAAGGTACTGGTTCGAGCCGCCGAAACCAGGGCCGCCGCCGCCGCCGAATTGTCCTCCCGGTCGTCCTCCCTGCGGTGCCGGTGGCCTCTGCTGCAGGCCGGGCGGCTCGTACTGCTGGTCCGGCGGCAGGTACTGATTGACCGGAGGCTCCGCGCACACCAGCCAATTCGCCAGCGCGAGCACTGCCGTCGACAGGGCAAACTTCTGGAAAAAAAATGGAAGAAGGACGGTCGCACCGGTTAAGCGTTTTGATGGATACATCCGTTGGGCTGCGCTCGTTTTTTTTTTCTTTTTCCAGGCGCAATTTCGCGTTCGACGCAACGCCGGCCCGCGAGACGGAGACGGGCCTAGCGCGCGGAACTGTTTTGCAAGCCGCGATCCCGATTCCGCCGCGGAGAGCGCTGCCGGCAGCTGCTCAGCGAATTGAAAAGATTCGCGCGCCAGTCGAACTAAAATAGATGCCTTTCTCCCGCAATATTCCGGGCCTTGAAAATTGCACCCACTCTCCGCGGCTCGCGATCGATAAGCTCTCCTCGGCATTAATTAATATGCAAGTTGGATAAGATTGCTCGCGCGCAAGTGCCGGGGCCCCCTCGCAGCTAAGTCTCGGCGCGTAGGAGATATTGGCAGCTCCTTACACACCGCGAGTGCATCGGGCTGAAGAGGAAGCGATCCCAGAAGTGGATGACAGCATCTCCTTCCGAAGTTCGAAATTAGGTTCCGGGCTCTATCGCCTCGATCCTCGTCCTCCTCCTCTTTCTCCATTCCCTATTTACCGAAGCGAGAAAGAGTCGGAAAGTGCGGCTCATCGGAGCGGCATTTCGAGGAGGCGAACGTTTTAGGGAGCGCGCAAAATTGACCCGGGGCCCCGCGCCGGGATTGAATTGAAAATTTATTTCGGCGATTCTTTGCAAATAACGGCCGCGCGGCCCGACGTTTATTATTGCTCGTTCGAGGCGGGATTTTGGCTGCTTGAACGACAGGGTCGAGCTTGAAGAACGGTAAGCTTTACGAGCATTTCAAAATTTCATGAGTTTCACGCCTCGATTAAGAGCGCTGCTGCTCCGCGGCACCATTACGGCTTGAGGATTATTTTTATTACTTTTAATCCGGATCGCGACGCGAAAAATTATTGTGAATTCGTGAAGACAAAAGCAGTAGACTCGACTTTGTCGCAATGTTTTTCAGACGAATTCGAATCTTGGAAGCTTTTAGATTTCGGATTATCGTCTCTATAGTATTTGCATTTTTCACTAACGACGAGGTTATCCCTAAGTAAATTGTGCTTCCATTTGTTTAGCGATTTCTTCGAAAAATTTTTCCCCCACATCCCTGCATTATTAATTAGGTTTCATAAATTGCGTAATTATTTGATCAATTCGGGTACATTAATAATAAATTTATTTTCTTTCCGTAAATCCATCCGCGAGTTGCGCATATTCATATGCAACGCAAAACGGGATTATGTAAAATTTATGCAGAAGAACGTCGGACACGAATTTCTATAGATAAAATTGCACTCTGACGCAACATAAGCTGGACCGAGCGGACCCATTCAACATCCTCGTTATAGCTGCACGTAAATGCACGCGTCAGCGAAGAACGTCCGCGATATGCGAGTGTCATATGAACGATAATTCCCGCTCGATCGCAGCCTCCATTCCGCGGATCGATAACTCTCAGCCGTGTAAGAGGGGTGAAATCGTGTCGAAGCGCTCGAAGCGCAAAGTCTTGTGCCGAGTGAAAAAACACGAAAAAAAAAAAAAAAAAAAAAAAAAACGAACGCACTCGCTTGAGCAACGCGGCTCGTCGGAGTTGCAAAAGGTCGTCGGTATGAATAATATAGCCACTTGCGCGTAGAATAATTAAGCGCGCCCTCGCGCCTAGCTAATTGCGCCCCAAAACCCGGCGAATCTGAACAAAAGACTCCCTCCCCCCCCCGCCGGCCCGCTGCTTTCGCATTATCTTCATCTGCGCCGAGAAATCGCGGCGTTACGTGTGAAGCCGATATAAATTAGCGCGTCTTATTTAATCCGAGCCGAGCGCGCGTCGCTTTATCAACATCCGCGCCGTTGGGGTACTAATTAATCAGCGCTCCTCTCCTTTTCTCCTTTATTTTTTTCTCTTCCTCTCCTCCTTTTCGATTCTCGTTTGCGCAAGTACAAAGTATGCACGCGTCTTCGCTCGGCGTTATAATACGCGCGATGCGTCGGCAGAGATTGCGAGGGCCGCTTCTTCTTTCCTTTTTTTTTTCTTCGCCGCTCCGCAGTCGATATAAATCAAGCTCGTGCGCCGCGAGATCGGAGAGCGGCCGGGGGCTTTATCGATCGGGATTATGCGAGCTTCCTTCTCCGCGGACGCTGCGACGTCCCCCTCCGGTGCCACGAAGCTGCGCTCGCCTGGATAGCGTGCGGAGAGACGCGCGCGCTTTTAATCTCGACGATTTTTCTGCTCCTCGAGCGCCGGCCTTTTCCGAGTTGGCGCCCGTTCCGAGTCATTAAAGTGAAAGTCGCGTCAAGTGGGACGTTGATTTTTTTTGTTTTTTAACGCGGAGAGAACTAAGTCGAAGGATTGCATTCGTATAATAGAATTTGACCTTCGCCAGGCTCGTTAAACAATGATTTGCAAATGCACTGTCAATTTTCGATGGATGCCCTTCTGCTGCAGGCGGCACTTTGAAAGCAAGCGTTTACGTCATTTATTACACTTCAAAAAACGAAGCTCTGGCGAGAAGTAAAATTTTCATTTAGCCCGCGCAGAAGCGGCGAGAAACGCTAATTTTCCCAGCCGCGAAATTCAGATCGCCGCGCGAACGCTAAAAGCCCATCATCTCCGCGCCTTAATTGCATCTTCCAAACCGCTGCCCGCGCACCTCCGACACAGCCGAAATTCCCATACGCGCCTACACATTAGCCGGCGAGTCGCGAGTTTCGCAAGGCAAGTGGCGATCGCTCGCTGATTTACGTACGGCAATCATAACGGCGTCTCCCTCTCCTTCCCTCCCGCGTCCGCGTACGTATACACCGGCGAGGGGCCAGACGAGCTCGAGACGCGGAACGCGGACGTCTGCGGCTTTCGCGCGCGAGCGACCGAACGCTCCGGCGAGAGACTTGCGCAATGCGTCGAGGAGGACGCGATTTTTGCTCCCGCGGCTGCCCCCTTCCCCCATCCCTCCGCTAGGCTGTCCATTGCCTTTTTTGAGATCCAGTGCGCTTTACGATCCGCAGCCGCGCGCTTGCAGAAGCGCGCCGAGTCCATTGTTTGGAGAAGATGATTTATTTGCGGGGAAGATGTATGATTTTTGCTAAATTTGTATAAGCACTCGCAAACGTGGAAATGCAAGGCAATCGCTATTTCTTTACGATGATTGAAAAGCTGGGGAAACAAAGCAGTTCAACTTGCTTGGGCAAACAGCTGGAATTTTTTAGGGGATACTCGACTGCGATTCTACGCTTTTCTCCGTTTTCAGTGGATGCACAAGTTGAGCAAGAGAATAATCTCAAGAATAGTAGTAAAAGTATAGAGCCGTACACTTATTATTCCTGAAGGAAGGATTTCACAAAGTAAAGAAAGTCAATTTTGAAGAATAAAAGTAACAAACATTTACTATTCACCATCATAGGATCGTTCGAAGTGATGTAATTATTCAACTCTTACTATTCTCCCAATCGCTATACAGTTTAATATTCTTTTTTTAAACCGTTACTTTTTATAAATTATCTGGTATTTTAATTACTGAATTAAAAATGTAACCCGATGAAGAATTGTTGATAAGCGAATTATAATGAAATATTAAACATTCATATATATTTGTTTTTAAATTTTATTTTTAATGACAACCCTTACGAAAAAATATTATAGTACCATGTACTAGTATGATTATAATTAACTATAATATTTTCGCACTATTATAATCTACTGCAGTAAACTA